>SKCR01041357.1:0-170242 GCA_019454045.1 Zanthoxylum bungeanum | reverse complement strand
CGAGAATTCAATAATTAAATCGAATTTCATAATGGGAAGTGGACCCCATGAATATATTTCAACTCACAGCAGATGCACGGTCTCGCCTACGTATATTCACAGGTAGACAACTCATTTGTCAATCACTCAATAGTGACTCCGAGGTTCTGGTCCTGGTCGTTTCTCATTGTCGCTGTTGTAGGCACTGCATTTTTGCATATAAGTCCCTATGATGAGTCTCATTTGGAGACACTACCTTTTAAGTCACGGAAGTCTCGGGAAACGGACATCGGAAGGGGAAATTCAGAATAAGTATGTCATTGGATTTATTTCACAAGTTCACTGTTTTCGTTCGTGCTGTGTTCGTTATCACGTTCGAACGTCAAGCAGATTGCGGGCATTCGTGTAGCGTTCGAATAGGCGTTCGAACGGTGTCGGTATTTCTGATTTTGCTGCTAGCCTCACACCCAAGCCCAATTAGCCCACCAAAGCCCATAAAACACATCCCAATTAATAAAACACATATTTAACACATGACAAAAGTAAATAAAATCTAAAAATCATATACCAATTTAAAATAAAATCATGCCTAATTAAAATCAATCAAAAATATTATATTCCTAACTAAACAAATTGTATGCCTAATCAAGACAAATGAAATATATGAACTTCCTAATTGAGCATAATTTTGTCCATTTTGATATGGACTGTAAAAATGAGACAGAAAACGGATATTGGGTACCTTCAATTTGTTCATCAGAGTGCAGTATGCAGTATGCTCTAATTCTATTAGTGAGTAATGAATTTTTCTAACCCCATTTCCACAAGCTCATTGGTTTATATCGGGTTATAATTACGTAGGTACCGATCTTTAACGGACAATTGTCGATAACTGAATTGTCCTTGAGAAGTATGGTGTACACTTGGCGTGATGCATACTCTAATATAGCATAAGTGTAATCACACATGTTATTTTGCATGCTAAACCATGCTTGCATGTTAAGATAAGTGATTGTCATTAAAGTCCACTATTCTTAGACGGGGATATATGTAATATCATGCACTCCGGAATACTTATATAGAAGTCGGAATGCTTCCGATGTATTATGATGGGTTCTTGATTAAATCCTCTCCGGAATAGATCCAGATCAGATGAGACTCAGCTCAGAGCTTCTCCACTCCGAAATGATATGGCATCGAAGTAATGTTACTCCCGGATTGGGGCTTAACCTCTTCTGTCAAATCATAGTCTCTCTGAAAGTCTTCGGACATCGGGGGTCAACCAAAGCTTTCCTGTCTACTAGTATTTGTAGTACAATAATAGGTGTCACCCTCATACTGGACCTGAGTATGCTTGCAGCAATTCCACTGAAGAGGCATAGACTCTACTGCATGTCGACATGTGTCCCTGAAACCAAGTTAAACTGAAATTTGACAAAAATCAAATGGTTCCAAACTCTCAAATCAAACATTTTAGAAACTAAATCGAAATTTAATAAAAATCGAATCTGAAATGTACACTTCTAAAAGATCGTTGTTGTATTTTTTACTGTTAATGTTAGAAAGAAATGGACCTAATAAATATTTATGTAAAAATAAAGACCTAATGGATAATTAATTTTTAAAAAAAAAAAAAATTAAGGAACTAGAAGACATTCTCCCTTTAATTATTCGGTGAGGAAGGTAGACACGTAGTTTAATTGTTTAGTTGATAAATTATTAGACAATTACAATCTTCATGGAAGATATTTCCAATTGCTTCTGTCGACAAACTTATATATAGGCCACATCGTCTAGTTCGAGATAATATATGTATTATCTCATCTTTTTTTTTTACAAGTATTCCGTACTTCCGAATGTTATTACGTGCACCGATCTTATATATAAATGCCGAAAGTTAAGTAATTTCATAATTAGTCTAAAACTTGAAATAATAACAGTGCTAATAATAATTACAGTTTTTCATACAAAACTCACTTAAAGCACTGTCCTTGCAGTTCACCAGCTCGGCAAGTTTGAGGCAAGCCTTGATGATCTAATCAGAGTGGACTGATATTGAAGAACAAATCGAAGGCAATTATAAACAATAAACAAAATTGACCTAAGCAATTACATATAACAATTACATTGCTAATTTCCTTTAAACCTTAAGCCTCCTCCCCATAAGCAAAATATCTAATCAGAAATTATCTAAACAAAGTAGCCTGTCTCCATTCAACTTTATGACCATATATAATCACTGGAATAATTCTGGGAAAGACCACATTATGAATTTTGCAAAAGTGTCGGACTCCAAAAACTCGATATGAGCAGCCCTTCCAATTATTGTGTTAAGGTTCTTTCCGTAGGCTGAGGTATCAAAGTTGACATCACAGCGCATAAACACCCGTTGCTCGGAGGAGGAAGGGGCCCGTATCTGGTCCAAGCAATTATTCAGCATCTCCAGAAATACTTTGCCCTTTTTCGAGCAGTCCCATGAAGCTGCCTTGCACAGTTCAATTCTGGCCGAATGATATGGAACATAACCATCCTGAGACACAATTACAAAATATTAGCAGTAAAGGTAGTAGGAAAAAGCTTGTAGCAATAGTTAGAAAAATGCAAATTCCCATTTGATTTACTATCAGCGAGTGAACCAAACTCTTTTCATTATCTCTCTTCTTACAATTCCATAGTCAGCTAGATGTTATGGGTGGGGCTACTTGCAAACACAAAATTCTCTCTACACCTCTTTTTCACTAAAATTTGTTACAAAAATACCTGTGAATGAATTTATTTTTCAAGACAAGAAACATCTTTGACACCAACTCAGCCTATCTTTTAGAACACAAATGAGATCTCAATCATTCACATAAACACAATGGTAATAAATAAATAAATAAACTTGGAGATTCATGAAGATCACCCCACAGTTAATATAACCAAAGATGATTCTTCCGCATCTGTTAGGGACCAATTATGGGATTCAAGGCTGCTGCTGCCTGCTGCTGCAGCAGGGAGAGGGTGGAGTGGGCTTGGGCCAGAGAAACTTGCTAACATCCACAATGAGGGGACAACAAGAATTGGTGAGCAAAGGTACAGAGGCGGTTCCACATGATGTGCTGACGTGGAAAATGGCACTTACAAAGCATGTGGGGTGTGAAGGACTTGAAAAGGAAGAATTTAAGGGAGTAAGGGTATCGTGAGGGGGCATGTTTTTGTCATTTTTGCTATTGTGTGAGAAGTGTGGGCAGGGACATACCAGCAGTGGCTGGTGCCATGTGTGCCTGAGTCTTTTAGTGGTCTTAATCATTTGTTGTAAGGGAAATCTGGGCTAATGTTTCTTGTTATGTCTGTGTAAATATCCAATTGCCTTTATCAAACTTGATCATATTTATTCTACAATTTCTCATTACTGTCCTCTGCGATTTACAATTATCAAAATGCCCTATCAATTGGTTCGACCTGCCGGATCCGACTGAAGGGAAATGGATTCCATAAAAATGGAGGCTAGAGTAGAAAATCCAGAAAAAATCACCGGGATAGTTGAGGGAGAAGTCAAGGGTTTAAGGAGGGATGTAGAACATTTGTCTTCTTGTTTACAAACAACAGATGGAGATATAAAAGAAATCAAAAAACAAATTGGGGCGATTGGGAACTTAAACCAAAAATTTGAAATGATGGATGAATTTTGTCAATATATGATTAAATGGGTGAAGGAAGAAAAGCCAGATTATGTAGTACCACCTGCAGTAAACCAGAGGTTGTGTTTTTCCTCTAAACCAGTGAGGAGCCAACTTGAATGGGCCATGTGGATGGCCTAGAGAAAAATTGGATGGAGGAAGATAACATTGAGGAAAAAGTAGTGAGTGAAACCACTAAGAAAATTGCTTGGCAAAGAGAGGCGAGATCATCTGGGTGGATACGATCGTGGCAAGTGACTGGCCAAACAATTGGAGTTCCAACCAGGACCAATGGTTTAGGGACTGGGCCGAAATCAAATGGGCTAGAAACGGCAACAAGAGAGGCAAGTGAGGGAGCGACAGCAGTGGCGGCGCTGACAAAGCCACAACCACAAGCACAGCCGCACAAACTTGAGAGGAAATGGACGTTTTAGTTTGACAACATATCAAAGCCCAAACAGGGCGCTGCATGGGGCTCCTCTATGTGTAACGTCTACACTTTTGATACTATTGAAGAATTTAGGTGTTTGTATGAACAGATATTCAAGCCCAGCCAGATGCCTATGAATGCGGATTACCATATGTTCCAAGCGGAAAATGAATCCAAGTGGGTAGATCCTGAGTGTGCGAGCGGAGAGAAGTGGTCTAACACCAGCAACCGTAAGTCTAACTTTGATACCATGTGGCTTGAAACAATGATGGCCCTGATTAGAGAGCAATTTGATGAGGCTATCAAGTTTGGTACAGATACTGAAGTAATGATGGGAACTTCATTGATAAACATGTATGCTAAATGTAGTGATATATTTGCTTCGAGTAAAGTGTTGATGAAATGCTTGGGAGGAATGTGGTTACATGGAACATGATGATTGGTGGGAACGTAAAACATATGAGTAAAGATTTTGCATTTGGGTTATTTGGTCAGATGTTGGTAAGAACGGAAGTAACTTGAATAGAGATGATTGATGGGTATGCAAGCAATGGAGAGATGAAAGCTGCTAGAGAACTTTTTGAGGTGATGCCACAAGGAAATTACTTGGTGTGGACATCGATGATTTCGGGGTATTTTAAGAGAGGTGATGTAGAGGAAGCTAAAGCTATGGTTGATCGAATTCCGATTAGGAATTTAGGGAATTGGAATTCATTGATTTATAGACTAGCGCAAAATGGTATCTATGAGGAGGCATTGGAAGTTTTTCGGAAAACGCAAGGTGAGAGGTTCGTGCCAGATGAAGTTTCTCTTGCAAGTGTTTTATCATCATGTGCACGGTTGGGGTTGTGGCATGCTGGTAGAGAAATGCACAATATGATTGAGAAGAAGTGGATAAAGCATAATCCGAGGGTTTTGAATGGATTGGTTGAAATGTATGCGACGTGTGGGGATTTAACAAATGCAGTGTTGATTTTTGAAGGAATGGCTCATAGGAATCGTGTGTGTTGGAACTCTATCATCTCAGTTTTTGCTATACAGGGACAATGCAAAGAGGATCTTGAGTTTTTCAGTAGAGTGGAGATCTCAAATGAGAGGCCTGATAAGATCGCATTTTTGTATGTTCTTTCTACTTGTGCACATGGGGGTTTGTTGTTGAAGGCTTGGAAATTTTCTCAAAGATGGAGAAGTATGGGTTGGCACCAGGAATTAAGCATTATGGGTGATTGGTTGATCTTAAGGGGCGTGCTGGAAGATTAAAAGAGGCTTATGATTTGATCAAAGGAATGCCAATGAAACCAAATGATGCACTTTGGAGAGCTCTGCTTGGAGCTTGTTGGATTCACGCAGACATAGCCAAGTTATGTTATGGCATTAACATTGATATTACATCATCGAATATGGCTCTGCTATGCTGTGCCTCTAATTATCTTGAAATGACTGAAGATTTTTCACAAGATAATTTTGATTCTCGAGCCAAAGAATATCTTAAGTGTATTGTTAGCAAGAACCTTGAAATCTGTGTTGAAGTTCTCCAACAATGTGAGAACCTACTCCCTCTTGCTGACGAGCTAAAAATAGTTAAGCCTCAAAGGGTAGAGCAGAGCAAATTGCTTCAAGTTTCTTGCGCCTGGAGTATAACAGCTCAAGGAGACTTCATATGTTCTCCAACAATGTGAGAACCTACTCCCTCTTCCCGAAAGTATTGGTGCATCTTTTATGAATTATGCACAGAAGGAAATGACAAAGAAATCTAGCCTATGGAATTCAACAAACCGGACTAAGGTTGATTCAGTTGCTGTTTCAAGTGGCCATGAAAGACAAGTGGACGAGATAATCATCAACTTGTTGCCTGTAGAGAAGCTTGCGATTCCCATCAATTTCTTTTTTGGGATTTTGCAAAGTGCAGTGATGCTTGATTGCACAGTCGCTTGTAGGCTTGAGTTAGAGAGAAGGATTGCTTCCCAGTTGGATAATACTGCGCTTGATGATCCATTGCAGGTGATACCTTGTTTGATGTCGACACAATTCACAAAATATTGGTAAACTTTGCACAGCAAGAAGATAGTGAAGATGATGCATCTGTTTTGTTTCAAGTCGCAAAAGTGGTGGACAATTACCTTGCTGAGATTGCTACTGATGCAAGGAAGGATGGGGTAACAAAGCCTGTGTCGGCTAAGTTGGTTGACAAAACGGAGGGAGAACGCAGCGCCTTAGTTGGACCGAAATCCATTCGGGCTCAACAAAAAATGCACTCATAATTTGGAGTTGAGGACAAATCCAATGTTATGGAGGGGGGCAATGTTAGAGACCAATTATGGGATTCAAGGCTGCTGCAGCAAGGAGAGGGAAGAGTGGGCTTGGGCCAGAGAAACTTACTAACATCCACAAAGAATTGGTGAGCAAGGGTATAGAGGCGGTTCCACATGATGTGCTGAAGTGGAAAATAGCACTTACAAAGCATGTGGGGAGTGAAGGACTTGGAAAAGAGGAATTTAAGGGGTAAGGGTATCGTGAGGGAGGGCATGTTTTTGTCATTTTTCTGCTATTGTGTGAGAAGAGTGGGCAGGGACATACCAGCAGTGGCTAGTGGCATGTGTGCCCGAGTCTTTTTGTGGTCTTGATCATTTGTTGTAAGGGAAATCTGGGCAGAATATGCTTGTAGGGATTTCTTGTCAATATCTGTAATGTTTCTTGTTATGTCTGTGTAAATATTCAATTGCCTTTATCAAACTTAATCAGATTTATTCTCCAATTTCTCGTTACTGTCCTCTGCGATTTACAATTATCACACTGCTCTATCAGCATCCTTCAATGGAATGGCCCAATGGAAAATTTTCGACAGAACCAAAACGGTAGAGTTTACAGGTGTGGGAAAAATGCCCCAGACTGAATGGAACCGAACCATTTTCAGATTGGTTTGGTGTTCTGTTTTAATTTGGTTCAGAACTCTCTAAACTGATTGGTTTCAGTTCTAGAGGAAACTGATGTTTGAATAGAGCCTGTATTTCCTACACCTAGTTTATATGTAAAGCTCATATTCATTAACACCTTAAGAGAAAAGAGATAGAAGAAAGCTAGAGCAAAATATAATTGGATTGTCATCACCCTGTGAAGTTTTTTTCTTCTAAACTCTTAGGATTTTCTCATCTCCAAACATCTATTGAGGGCCTTTAAAACAACAAAATAAAGGCGAAATTGTATAAAGATTGAAATATATATACCCATATTTCTGAACAGGAGATATATATAGGTACATTAGTATTGGTAGGAAATATTGATGCAAGAAAACCTGTGAGTAGCTAGTATCAAGATATTTAGTCTTATCAAACCCATATTTTCCCCCATGATCACCAGCCAAAAAACAGAAAAGGACAAGAGGAAAAGCAAATCGCATGAGTTCAACCATAATAAACACTAAGAAATGGCTTAAAACAATTTCTGAAAGAAAACTTATCTTCAGATATAGTGTGCAAATGGGTATTACCTGGGGGGAAGATAGCAGAATTATATGCCTAAAATTCTCCAGTGTCTTCTGCTGAAAGAAGAAACATAACTATTTTAGAGCCTTGGCAATAAGTGATAAAATTTCTGAAAAACCAAATGTCTTCTTGTACAAGATCCATATAGTACATTTAAGTACCTTAGAAAGTTTGTACAAAAAAGTGTTTTTGAGATCAGGATCATCTGTGAAAGTGAGCTGATGAATGCACTGTGTACTCTTCAACTTCTTCAGAAGCCACATCCCAGAGTTGAATAAAGAGTTTGAACTATAAAGATACCCCAAATGTGGACCAGATACAGAAACATATGTATTCAGGTATCTTAGGTATGGTTCCATAATACTATCTGCAAAAGTAGACCACATATCAGCACCATGCCACCATATCAAAAACTAATGGATAAAAGAAGTAAAGCATCCCAGCCATGACCATGTACCTGCTAATGCTGCTCTAATAATGACATTTCCAATAGAATGGCCAACGAAATTGAGCTTGATGCTTCTTAGGCCAACAGTTCGTGACACTTTATCCATTTTCTTTTTAATAAAAGAAATCACTTCTTGAGCCAGCCTAAATCCCATTTCTCTAAAGTCTCCGGATGTTTTTTCTTCATTTCCCTCCGACATGAGAAAATCTATCTTTGGATCTATTAAAAGCCACTGGTTACGAATAAGGCGCAAATCCAGATGATGTCCCTATTATGTTTGAACACCAGCATGTAAAGTCAATCTAGTAATACATGCTTCAAACTAAATGTAGTATAGAACATGAATGATACCATAAAGAAACATGTGTTTTGTGACAAAGGAACATATGCTCTGAAATAAAGAAAACATCATTATAAGTTATGTGACCATTTATTTATGGGTTAACACATATGGCATTTTACTGTGTTTTTTATGACCAGGGAAATAAAAATAGAGATAACAATATATATATACTGAGCATAAGCAACAGTTTCATTTGTGAATCTAAATAAGTACTTAATAGCAATTACAAACTCAAAATTGTAAGAAAACTTTAAGAGAAGAGAAATTAAGAACCAAAGAGACAAAGCAACATTCTCTACAAATCTAGGAAAGAAGCCATAAAGAGTAAGCTTGCCTGAAACCCATGGACAAAGACCACAATCTTCATTTCACTACCCTTTTGTGACTGACTAGCACCACATGGCTTTTTTCTAGCTTCAGAGCTAGATCTTGTTTGTGAGCCAAGCTTATCTATCATGTCCACATTTCCAAATTATGAGAGCATTCATGACTAGATCCACAATTACTATAGGAATTCGGGAAGAGTCTCCATAAATATACATGTCTTGAATAAATCGATTGTTGATCTGCAAAGAGGTCAAGTTCTCCTGTAAAACTCCAACATACATAGAAAATAACGGCAAAAAAAGCACTCCACGTAAGAATAATCACTCAACTTCATTTGTGCAATGCTTCGACGGTGAAGCTCTGCACACATAGCGGAAATCTGGGCAGGCTTTCAGGAAACAAGAAAATTCCAGAATCAAAGACTAGTTATTAAAAAATTTATTCGTGGATGTCAATTAAAGATAGCTAGAGAGAGCATGAAACATGTAGAACAAGAGTGTAATTACATCATCATTCAACTTCAACAAACTTGAAACTCTTCTGTTCACACCATTTTTGGAGGGCTCATCAGTACTGCTATTTAGATAGTGATGAGGCATCTCAACCTTAGAGTACACCATCCATATTGACCATTCAGCTCTCCGATCCTTAGCCCATGTGTCATGCAGATATTTCAGTATCTTCCTATTGTTAGCCCTGGAATGAAGTGACATATCAATACAGATCAAGATGTGTAAGCACAAAAAAGGTAATATCCAGAAATATGACTATTCCTCTATTAACTTATAGCAAGAAAGGATAATAAAATCAATCACATTCTATCCGAAGTGTTGAAAGCTTAAACAGAACTCAGCAGCTTCCTTGGATGATTTAGAGTATTTTAAGCACCAACTTCACCTCAATAAGCCAGAAATTCCCCGATCTAAAAACCTCTACAGCCACTATTGATATATTGGCCAACCAATCTACAATATCCTATTGCTCCAAGAGTATACATCCTCGTAGATGTAATTGCAGCACAAACAAGATCAATATCACATAAGACAAGTGAAATCAAAGATTCAAATATGTCATTACATCATCGTAATGTTGATCACAGTGAACATGTTGTCAACAAAAATCAGAATCATCCTGGAATGAACCTAAAAATTATATAAAAGAAATCCAACCCACTCAATATAAATTTGCAAAACTCAATAGCATTGATTGTCACTTGCTGACCACCATGAACTGCACCTATACAAAATGAATAATAGTATCCCAATTGATGTGGCATACGATGAGCTTATTAAAAAGTGTCATGTATTTGCCAGTTAGCTACCTTATCTTTCTACATCCATGTGGTGGTTTCTATGAATACCAAGTGTGATACAAACTTGTATTTGCATTAGTACTCATATTAAATTCATAAAAAAAATATCATTCATGAAGATATTTAACACAACATGCATCAGAAATTTGAGAAATGCAAGGTAATAGTAATTAAGTTTTTTGGAGAAAAAAAAGCACTTGCTATGAAAATCCACCATGTCCTTGACTGTCCAAAATAAAACACACACTTGACTGTCAAAAATAAAATGTATACAGCAAAGCTCAGCATAATAGAAAAGCTTGGCTGGTGAGTCAAGGTGTCGGGCCTTTTATCTAATATCACCAACAAAGAACTCACAATATAATTGTAAATCCCTTTACAATTTGCAAATCACACCAGATATGAATTTTTTAATTGTTAGAGAGATGCCTATACGAAACTAATGCTGTCAATGAAAATAGTCGATTCACCAAACATATCAGCTATTGATTAATTCAGAATTTAAAATGGATGTCTGCATACAATAGTAATGATGTGAAGTAAAAGAAAACCTGTGGAAATTCAGAAACGTATTCCACAGATAGAACACTTGATCGCCTAAAAAGTCAAAAATCTTCAATAGATCATCATTTGATAAGGAGTGAAGCAATCCATCACTTTGAAAATTCACAGTAACGGCTACTTTCTGTTTAGGAACATAACAAAATGCTAGTTAATAATAGAACTTCAGAGATTGCAAACTAAATCTGGATAAACTACTGCACGGATAAAGCAATGACCTCAAAACCATTTTGTGGCAATTCTTCTGAAACTTCACCTCCTACAGTTCCCAGATTTGCTTGCAAGATAGGATGAAACAACTTTATACCATCCATTCTGGATGCAAACTCAGTCATACCAATAGCTTCGTTGATGCCTTCACTAATGTTTTGAAGATCTTCAAACAATGTGTTAAAAGAATTCACTAGTGCTTTAATAAGCATGTCAG
Organism: Zanthoxylum bungeanum; assembly: GCA_019454045.1. NCBI lineage: Eukaryota > Viridiplantae > Streptophyta > Magnoliopsida > Sapindales > Rutaceae > Zanthoxylum > Zanthoxylum bungeanum. The sequence goes on along the minus strand of SKCR01041357.1, from coordinate 159,271 downwards.
GTTTCACAACTACAGAAGCCACTTGACCCGAAGCCTAGTCAATGTCAAAAAACCAACAGTTAATACATGAAAATGATAATTTGTGAAGAAATAGTGGCAAAACTAGCTAAAAGCTAGAAGTATTTTAATATGTGAGAATCACCAAGCTCGAGAATGAATCTTACAAAGGAATCAAAACTCTGGCAGATTTCCAATATTCATATTGTTGATGGAGACAAAGATGGTATTTTTCCAAACAGAATCTATTAGCAAGAGTTCAAAGTGATTGAACTCTATGCAAAATCATAAGCAACTTAAGGAATGATCAAACAAAAATTTTCCAAAAAACCATGAATACTAGCAAAAATAGAACAGAAAGACAAGCTTGGGTTAACTACATTTTATAAACATGATAGACACATGCTCGAGTGTGCATGAACATGCAAATACAAACAGACAAATGAATGCTACCACCATCCCACTACATATACAAACAGACAAATGGATGCTAACCCATACATGCCCATGGATGCAAGAATGTTACAACAAATTTTTTTAATCAAGGAACAGTGTACTGAAAGCCTGATTCAAGTGTATTGAAGAAGCAAAGAAGTAAGCACACATATAGTGACATAATTATGAAGTCGAAGGAGCAGAAGAAATCATGCTTGACCAAAATTCAAATAAGATGATTGAATACAAACATTCAATGCGTAAAAAATATACTTGATTAGATCCATCAGTACTTCCACCAGCAACAGCTATGCTGCCAGAATGACTGAAATAATTGACCAATATTGCACAAATGATTAGTTTGCAAACAATTGAAAATAAATAAATAAACAGAGAGAAAAGGTTACAATACAGGTGTGATTATGACCAGGATGTCTATAATAGAAACTAGAATATGTGACAGACCTGGGTACCTTCGATGAGGGTGTGAGAGAACCAGCTTTCAGTAGACTGACATGAATGCTAACATCAAGAAGCACGACATGGAATGCATCAAAATGAACAGGGCAATATGAATGCAATCCTAAAAGAGCTTTAGGAGGAATCCGAAATTCATGGATTGCAGCAGGAGAAGAATCCAAAGAAACCTGCAAGCCAGGCCTGCATATAGGCATCATTGCAATCAGGGTTTGACAATTAAAAATATCAAACACCCGATAAAAGAGCATTAGCTTCAATTTAGCATCAACTAGATGTGCAAATACCAGAAAGAGAGTCCATTAAACTCACCCATTCTCTGTGATTGGAGCGTGCATAAGCTCAAACTTCAAAATAACAGCAGAAGTAGGTAGACCCTATAAATGAAAAGTAAGATCAATATCCCAGATATGATATCAAAAATACTAAATACAGATGGTCAAAAGGAACATACTGTTATTTTAAAACAAATTATTACTGAATCTTCCTTGCTAAATTATGAACAGAATATTAGAATTATTGGACTTGTAAACTTGCAACAAATCAAATGATTCTAATAATACTTCTTTATTTATAATTTAATGCCCAACATTTGCATCCTCTCACTCATAAGGAATAAAATATGCACCATTGCCTCGTCTCAGGATGTAAACAAGCCAACTCTGGTGATATCACCTAAGAGATCTTCCTTAGAGGCTATATGCTACATTGAATTCTATTTTATGCTTTGTTTCTGTTGAGCTCTTTATTTTTCATTGCCTCTATGGTTCGATTTGAATTTCTGATTCAAGAGGCAAAAACCTAATCCATGATTTCTTGCAGGTTTTCCCAGTCTGTTTCTTTTTCAAAAAAGAAAAAAGACTTTTGTGTCTCAATGGGAGAGAGAAGGAGCTACCTTGTATTTACCAGAAGATAGACTGAATGAAATCAGGATAGATAAAAGAATATCCTGTCTTGCATATTTGATCCGGAAAGGCTGGGTTGAAAAACTATTTGCCCTATCATCAATCCTCCATACTCCATATATATCATCATAACCTAGTTCAGGAGCTGCAGCTCAAACAAATGTCACTATGTTTTAGATTTTAGCTCTCATTTCACTATTTAAATGAAGCAAATGATAGCTCAATGACAAACCAACAAGAATGAGAAAAGTATCAAAACCATCAGTAATTGCACAGATATCTTGAAGAACTGAAAATTTAAATCATTTTGCAGGTTTAACTGAGACTCTAGACTGTGAAGTACAATGCAAAGTTAACCATATGATTAAATCATATTCATCACAAGGACTACCTTTTTATTTTTTATTTTTTATTTTTTATTTTTTATTTTTTATTTTTTTATGTTTTAAGATAATTTATCAAGAACAATTTGGGTAAGCACCAAGAATTTTTCAACACCTTAAAATTATGACCACTTCAATTCACTTCTTAAAAATAGTAGAATACAACCAACATGAGTTTTATGGAATTACCTTCATATTGAACAACTCTTGCCGGAGTTGCCAAAGTAACACTATTCTCACATCTCATGCTAATCTTAATTTGATACCATCTAAACAAATCACAAACGAAAAGATTCATAAGTCAATGAAAAATTTTGTAATCAAATGAATGATTAGAAATAAGCCTACCCTTGTTGGAAAAGGTCAAGGTTGTGAAACCGGTGAATGTAAACACCAATCTCTTGAACAGTCTTGAACATGACCACCAGCTTAACCTTAGCTGAAACCGACTTCTCATGCGACAATTTCTTTTCAGGTTCACTTTTATGGTTAACACCAATTAATCATAGTAAGCGCCGAAACATCCAAAACTTGCATCCCTACTTTTTTAAATCCAAAATAATCAAATTCAACACTGACTTCTGAACAACCACATAGTAACCTGCAGAAACACACCCCCTTTTTCACTCCTAATATCAAACTCTATATGAACATTCACATTCTATGATTCTCCAACTAGAAGTGTAGTCATAAAATAAAGCTGCCTACAGCTGCAGAGTAAAAACTTGGACATTCATAAATATATGTCTAACTTCACATGCACGAGGAAATAATTAAAGCAACCAAAGAATTTGTTGTAGCTAGTAACTATCATTCTTTTCTTTTTCTTTTCTTTTCATATTTTTTTTAAGTGAACTATCATCCTAAATATTTTAAAAACACAATGCCAATACTAAAAATTTGCAATTTCAATTTTCATCAAATCCAGTTATATAAAATGACAACAATGAGGCGACGCAACTAAATTAGCATTAAATTAAATAATTAATTACCAAAAATAAAGGTCAAAGCTGACTCGCTGAAATTAACAGGATTATCAAATAGACGTTGATTAGAACAATAATGAGATTCATTCAAATTTAAAAAATGGATAGCAATAAATGAGAAATTAAGCAAATGTAAATAACATAAAAGTGACGAAGAACAAACCTAAGCTTCAGATATGCATAAGGAATTTAGAATTAGAAACAGAGTTAGGGTTTCATTATTAATCATTGAAGCTTTGGTGGGTTAAAAAGAAGAAGAATGAAAGATCTCGGTTCCGTGAATTGCGCGATTCCAATTCAAGTTTGTTTCCTTTTGATAAGAAGTGTTAGATTTGTATTTTGTAGTCGTTGATTATGCAAAATTACGATGATGTCCCTTTTTTTCCACTTCTATAACGATGTCCATTTAGTCGTAACGTCGTTAAGTAGATCCATGGAAATGTTGAGTTTTGCCGTTTGCGCCAAAAACGATAACGGACCCTATCGCCTGATGTTCCCGCCCGTTTGGTATAACATGCGCCTTTTTTTTTTTTTTTTGAATGTATAACATGCGCCTTTAAAAGGCCGGAATAAGAACAAATGACCCACTCTGAAATATACAAATGCTAAGCAGACTCCGATTTTATTTAAATACGCCCAGAATAAAGTTAACCAACTACTAATAAAAATTTATTGGAAAACTAACCACACAAAATTTTTCTTTAAAAAAACAAAACAAGAGTTTTTTTAAGTGAGTCAAAATGTGTATATTTCGATACTATTATACTTTATCGAAAATCATTGGTTTACTAAGTTTTAAGTTTTGAATAAATGAAAAAGAGAACTATGGATAGCAAAAATCCTTAAGAATATGGGATCTACGAGTTTGGATTCGTTGATTGGACAAATCGATGTGGGTATTGTCATTCCCATATCATACCAAGTCTATTATCGTAGAAAAAAAGAGATGAAAAAATGTTAACGAGAATGGTAAATACTACTTTTCCGTTTAATACAATTTAGTCATCGACACACTCTTTGTACAAAATATTATGCACGAACTAATATGTTATTCTAGTGTTGATTGAAAAATTATCATAGATTCATATCGATTAGCATAATTTATATTGATGGTAGGGTGGTTGGTGATAATTTGGAAAATTGAAAGATACTAAAGCAGAACTTATTAGGGTTGGTGCTTGGAGCGCCAATCCGGATCGTATTTATGTATGGTTCATGAATACGAACAATTCATTTTTCATAATATTACATATTTATGGTAGCACCTCTTGTCTTATAATAAAATTAAATCTGTTTAGTCATATGTATATATTAGACAACGATCCGATGATTACAACGTAGTGTGCAGTTACAACATATGTTGTAATTCACATTGGAAAGCGTCATTATAAGTTGTATATTCTCAAATAAAGTTCATGGTCAAGATTTATTGACACATGTCGATTAGTAAAATCCGCTGAGACCAATACATGTCGTATATCGAGACTTGGTCTGATGGTTTATCCTAGTGAGCCATGAGTCTTCGGAGACTCGTATAGACATGTAGGTGTTTATTTGATAAATATTGAACGACTCGCAGAAGATTTCCTAATATATGGACACCGATGTCAATAGGAATCTTCTCGAGTCGAGTAACATAGTGGTTCTTAACCTTGGGATACCACGGTGGATATATGAGTTATCATCCATACTTTGATGACAGTCACATATTCTCAAATAAAGTTACTGGTCAAGATTTATTGACACATGTCGATTAGTAAAATCCGTTGAGACCAATACATGTCGTATATCGAGACTTGGTCTGATGGTTTATCCTAGTGAGCCATGAGTCTTCGGAGACTCGTATAGACATGTAGTGTTGTTATTTGATAAATACTGAACGACTCGCAGAAGATTTCCTAATAGATGGTACACCGATGTCAATAGGATCTTCTCGAGTCGAGTAGCATAATGGTTCTAACTTGGGATATCACGGTGGATATATGAGTTATCATTCATACTTTGATGACAGTCCGTCAACGGCCTATTTAGGTCTGGCCTCCGCCTGTTCGTAGGGTATGGACTAATGCTCATGATATCCGGTGTGTATCAAGATAGAATCTGTCAGTCCTATGTACAAGGCATAGGTATCATGCACATGTTTACGATCCATTAAATTTATGGTCGTGGTGTTAGTGTTGGTGCTTTGAGCGCCAATCCGAATCGTATTTATGCCTGATTCATGAATACGAGCAATACTTTTTTCCATAATATTAATAATTTAAATGGTAGCATCTCTTGTCTTCTATATACGTATTCGATCTAATTTTGATTAGATTGATTAGATTAAAATAAATCTAGTTTGGTGATATGTATAATATATTAGACAAATACCCCAAGATTTACAACGTAGTGCGCAGTTATAACATAGCTTGTAATTGACATTGGGAAGTGTCACTATGACCGGCGTAAACACACACGTATAACGCAAGCGCACGTATCGTTCAAGTAGTATAAAAATATCGATCCCACGAGGACTTAATTCCTACTGTTGTTATTAATTGTTGAATCTATTTATTTACAAATATCTAATTAAATGGAGAAGAGAATGATTGTTTGATTGATTGGTTGATTGTGGCGTTGCTAAATAAATAATAAATAAAAACAAAAGAAAATACTAAAGAAAATACAAAAGACACAAAAATCTAGGGTTGTGAATCATTCTAATATCATTTAAAAGATGAAGTAGTTAAACCATAGTTAGGTAAATTATTGAATTATTAATCTGGAACACTAAATTATGTAAAAGCCTCTTCCGAATGATCATTTACAAATACCTAGTATAATCCAATTGAACCATATGTCTATGTCAATTAAATTACCTAGATTCATTAAGATTGAGTTCCAATTATGACTACCCCCGCCCGACAGGTATATTCCTATCCTGTAAGGAAATCTATTAAAGAGTTATCTATCCTTAAGGAAGATCGTGGGTTGTTGAGACTAAGGTCTTAAACTTAAAATCCCTATGTCTAGTTCATTTTAAGTTTACCTAATCAATTTTATTAGTGATCGGTTAATAAAAAGCATTAAGATTATGACTCAACAAATAACTCTTTTAATTACTCCAACTATAATCTAACCCTTTTTTAATACGGTGATATTAGAAATCATCACAACCCCTAGATAACTAACACATAACTAGGACTAGTAACTGAAAATAAAAGACATAAAGTAAAAATACTGAAAAGTAAAAGACATAAAGTAAAACTGAAAAGTAAAATAAAATAAAATGCTAAGGTAAAAGGAATTACTTTTACTACTACTATTTAGAAATCTCCCATAAAATAATATATAAACTTGTGATATTATTTTACCAACCGACCAATCTGGCGGTATCCTGATTAAGTCAAATTAAGTCCAACCAGCCATATAGGCGGTACCATAATTAAATTACCAACCGACCAATATAGCGGTATCCTTTTTAGTCAGGTTTAAACCAGATTAAAATAAATTGCCAACCGACCAATATAGCGGTATCATTTATTAATCAGTATTTTAATTAGTAAATATATTATTTTTAAGGGAGATTAATCTAAATAGCAACAGTAAAAGAATTACCTTTCACCCTAGCTGGGGAAGTTACAACATCATGGTGAATAGTAAAAACTGTAAAAAGTAAAAGTAAAAATTAAATTACTATTATTACAAAAAGTAATTAAAATTATTTACAAAACTAAAAATTTAAAAAACTAAAAAAAAATAAAAATTCTAGAGAGAGAAACTCTCTCTAGAGAGAAATCAGAGAGAGAGAGGTGTGTCGAAATCTGAAATTTCGCGCTGAATTTATAGGCAAATTTTTCACTGTTACAACGTCGGGACGCCAAGGACCTCAGCGTCACGACGCTGGATTTTTCACTGTTTGTCGACGTGGCACGATGAGAAGGCGACACGTAGCAAGGCGGCTGACTGTTCAAGCGACACGTGTCAAGGCGGCTAATTCTCAATTATTGTGATGACGTCATTGATGACGTCATGCTGACGTGGCGATGATGTGGCGCTGACGTGGCGAAGACGCGTGTTGCAATTGTCGGCACAATAGGATTGCGACACGTGGCGACACGTGTCACGCTGTGATTGGCTGATGCGGACGTGGCAAGTTGACTTTGTTGACCCTGTGACGTGGCTGATGACGAGGCGTGACACATGGCGAAGTTGACTCGTTGACCGCTGACGTGGCTGATGACGAGGCGACACGTGTCAAGTCTGAGTGTCGGCAGCATATGATGTTGACACGTGGCACGGCGCACGTTAGCAGATTGGATGTGATGGTGACACGTGGGACGGTGCATTTTAGCAAAGTCAAACTTCTCAAATTCTGACATGTTGACCAGGCGCACGTTAGCAGATTTGGCGCACGCTGGGTGTCGCGACGCGGAAGGTCTGGGCGGCGCGACGCTGGAAATTACCAAAATGCCATTTTTCGCCAATTTTCACTGTTTTACTCCAAATCACCTCCAGAATGTCCTGAAACTTTATTTATCTACAAAATAACATAAAACACATCAAAACATTCACAAAACTCAAGAAACTATACAAAATATTAGATTAAATGAGTGGGAAATAGTGATATAAATACCACTCATCACACCCTCAAACCTAACATTTTGCTAGTCCTCGAGCAAAATATAGAATAAAATAACAGAATAAAATTTAACTAAGCCATTTTCGTAGGGATCACGGTTGCATTTAGCATATGCAACAAGCCTTTAAACCCCTAGGTGTCCCTAGTGGACGAGTTGTAGTCTCGTGAGGGTTTACAGCAATGATACCCACAAACATTTTACAAAAGTAAAAAGGTATTAAAACTAATGCACACAAAAGCAAAAAGACAAGAGAAAAGAGAATAAAGAAGTTAGTAACTAATCAGGTGAAACTTCTACTACAAGTTACTAGTTGTTTTGTTTCTTTCTAAATTACCGAATAAGTAAATTCTCCGATTATTTTTACCTTTCTTCATATACACAGTCAACATAATATTAAAGAACTCATTTTTGCCCACAACAGTCATAATGCAGTTGATAAGAGAGTAATATTTTTGTCCTAAAGTTCTATCAGATTTCACACCTTTTTGTAGCAATGGAATAATTTTTCTGATTTTTCTGATTTTTTCTTTGATTTTCTGAATTTTGACTTTTTATTTATATACAATACCTTCCGTCTATGTAGCGAGCTTTGGGTTGGTGACTCCCAAACCAGTTGGCTTTAGGGCACCAGATGTTAAGACACCCCTATGAACTTAATTACCCAGACTTCAGATATGAATATATTTTGCAGTATCTTTGATCCATGTAGCGAGTTTTGGGCCAATGACTCCCAAACCAGTTGGTTTTAGGGCACTAGGTGTTAAAACACCCTTACAGACTTAATAACCCGGATCTTAGATACTTTATTTTTGTACATCAGAATTTTTTTTTTTATTCCATTACTATTTATAGATGCTTCCTCCAATTAAACTAGAGCACGAAATATTACAAACTTTTCAATTACGGCTCATGTCTGTATGTTTCCATGTATGTTGATAATACCTGCCAACTAAGCATATGAAGATCCATTTTAGTCAGTATTAAGGAGAATTCACAAATTAAATAATTCAAAATGAAATAAACAAAAATTAACTTGTTTCGAAATAAATGGCTTGAAATACGTCTCAAGAGTGGAAACTCCTTACTCGGCTATCTTTTACCAATTCACCTTTTAGTCAAAATAAAAACACAAAAATGCAAAAAAAATTTGTAATTTTTGAAAATTTTTCAATTTTTTTGTATTTTCGAAAAATTTTGGACTAAAAATAAAAATAACAATACAAACAAGTACTATTAACTATACCTCACCCCCAAACCTAAATGAGACACTGTCCCCAATGTCTTAAATAGTAGAAGAAGAGTGTAGAAAATCGTACCTGGTTAGCAGAAATTCTACAGGAAATTAAAGGTTAAGATCCAGATTAATTCGACGCTTCTTACCACGATCGTCCTCGGACCAATTTATCTTTGAAATGATAGGGTCAACTTTCGGTTCATAGGCTATGAGTTGGTCAATTAGATCTGGAGCAGTTCTGGCAGTAAAGAGGAGTTCTTTCATAGGTTTTGACACGAACCCATTTCTCCGAGCATCATCAAGAAACACACAAAGAAAATCATAAAATCCATCAACGTTGTACAGTCCAATTGGTTTCTGGTGTATGTTAGGTTCGCCCAAGATAGTACAATAAAAATTTCCTCCAATGTGCCCAAACCACCTGGCAAAGCAATAAAAGCATCAGAACGGTTAATCATTTCCACCAGTCGTTCAGACATACCTGGCACGATTAGTTCCTCTCCGTTTGTTGGTTCAATAAGATTTGCCTCTGCCAAGGGTTTTGGGATGATTCCCAAAACGTGACTGCCTCCTTCCTGTACGGCCTTTGAAACAATCCCCATTAGTCCAAGATTACCTCCGCCATATATTAAGTGCATATTCCTTGCGGCTAAGACTCGACCCAATTCATGTGCTGCTTCTATGTATTGTGGTTTAGTACCAACAGTGCTACCGCAAAACACACAGATGTTCTCAACTCGTCTTCTTGAAGTGGCTTCCATTTTTTTTTTATGTATTTCTTTCTCAACTATGGATGCCTTCAAAGTGCAATGACGGGCTGAATTTATAGTACCTGAAAGGGGTGAATACAATAATAGCACAAGTTTCTTCCAGAGGACGCTTGTTAGCTAAACAACAAAAGAAATCGTGAAAGGTCAAAAAGTCTGGATCCTGTCTACGAAAATAAATAATTACAAAGGAAAAGCGAATCAAAGTAATAATTAAGGCAACGGAATTGTGTACGCAATACACCACTTGCGTAGTATAAATTCATTAGGATTTGTCTCAAGATTTTATTCCTTATTCAGCCATCGTTAAATGAATTGTTTCTCCTCTTAATTTGCCAAACACAATTCCTTCTGTCTTAAAATGCTCCGTTTGTGCTTTCCCTACAAAAATAACACACAAAATTAAAAAGTTCACACTATGTATACACAAAAGAGATTAGAAGATATTACCTAGTCAGCTGAAATTTTACAGGAAAAATTACCGATAGGAAAAATTTATGTTCAATTTACGTTTTTTACCACGATCGATAATTGATCATTTTTTAGTGAAAATTTCGACAGAGTCTCCTCTAAAAACTCAAAATTTCCCCAAATTCATCCTAAAAAATTATCACCAATCAAATCCCAACTTTGGCATTTTTCAGAAAAATCCACAGAGTCTCCCCTGAATTTTTGATTATCCAACACAACCTAAATCTATCAAATGCGACAAACACTCCAATTCAACTCTTCGCTCCCAAAATCTACGAATCAAATTAATCCACAATCCAACCCTTCGTAATTCAAAATTCCCAAATCAAACACACCACAATTCAAACCTAATTACCAAATCAATTTACCAATTACCAAATCAAATTTTTATCAAATCATTAATGTTAATCTTAAATTCTGATTTTGGCAGTGGTGGGTTCTCTCGGTTTGGTTCGTTGGTGGCTCGGTGGTGGTTCACAGTTTTTCTGTTTTGGTCTCAGGTGATGGCTTCTGGTTTCGGCAAGAGTGGGTTCGTGGCTTTGGGTTGGAGATCCGTAATGATCGGTCTTGTGTGGTTTGGTTCAGGCGAGACAGTGGCGATAGTTGCGGCTGTGGATCTCGGTCGTGAGGTTCACGGTCACGATGGCACTCGATTTCGGTTCGGTGGCTGGTGGGTTTCGGTCACGGCAAGGGGTGGATCTTGGTTTGATGGTGGTTGTTGGTTTCTGGTTGAAGTGGCTGTGATGGATCTCGGTGGATTCGGCGAAGCTTGGTTTTGATGGTGGCTGGTGAGCTTTGGGTGGATCTTGCGTGATGGGTGGTTGGGCTATGGTGGATCTCGGTTTTGAGGTGATGATTGGTGGTTGGTGGTGATGATTTGGCTTCTGGTCTCTTGTTGGGTTTGACTCCGTGGCTGTTCATAGAAGAAGAAGATGAATGAAATCTGTCTTGGTGGCTGCCCATTTTTAGACCTGTAAACAAACCAGTGTCGCGACGCTGAAATTGGTCGTGCGTCGCGACGCTCGGTAATTTTTAGGTTTTTTTTTTTTTGGCAAAACCATGTCTTGCGACAGATAAATCCATAGGGACGCGTCCCAAAAGCTGACTTCTTACTCGGCCGTCTTTTCTGGATTGACTTTGTATCTTCGTGATTTTGTCAATTTTTATTACCAAAATGCCCTTTTTCGCCAATTTTCACTGTTTTACTCCAAATCACCTCCAGAATGTCCTGAAACTTTATTTATCTACAAAATAACATAAAACACATCAAAACATTCACAAAACTCAAGAAACTATACAAAATTAGATTAAATGAGTGGGAAATAGTGATATAAATACCACTCATCACACTATAAGTTGTATATCCTCAAATTAAGTTCCTGGTCAAGATTTACTGACACGGGTCGGTTAGTAAAATCTGTTGAGACCAGTATATGTCGTATATCAGACTTGGTTCGATGGTTTATCCCAATGAATCATGAGTCTTGGGAGACTCGTATAGACGTGTAGGTGTTTATTTGATAAACTCTTAACGACTCACCGAAGATTTCCTAATAGATGGTACACCAACATCAATAAGAATCTTCTCGGGTTGAGTAGCATAGTGATTCTTTGACTTGAGATACCACTGTGGATATATAAGCTATCATTCACACTTAGATGGCAGTCACGTCACCGATCTATTTAGAGCAGACCTCCGTCTGTTCGTTGAGTATGGACTCATGCTCATGATATCCTGTGAGTATCAAGAAATGATCCATCAGTTCTGTGTACAGAGCATAGGTAGTCCATAATTGATTAGAAATCTGTTAAATCTATGGCCATAGTATACTTCGGAAGTGAGTTCCGAATGTTATTTAGACATTACTAATAGATACGTTGACGATATTATTCCTATAGAGATTTGACGTTTATATCTATATCTTTGGGATAATCTGGATATCTGTGACGGATGGATTATACGTATGCAGTGACCTCGACCTGTATGATTCAGCGAGTTTATATGTGGTCATCATAATTTACGGGTGGGTGAATTATGGACACAAAATTAGATTTCGTGACGGATATGCCTGAATATATAGAGTCCCACTAATGAAATATACTCGTAGAGCACTAGGGAAACTGTTATAAATAATATTGATTATTTATAACTCGTTTAATGGTTAAACGAAAAATACATGCAATCGGGACCTAACGATCATTTCCAAAATTAATGTGTATTTTATTTAATACTTGATTTTATTAAATACACATTAATAAAATATCAATTTATGATATTTGACTTATATCATTAATATATGTATTTGAGATATTTAATGTAAATATAGTACATATATTTAAGATATTTGTATTTAATTATTTAATTATATAAATGTTATATGATTAATATAATTAAATTAACAAATATCTTATTTCATGATTAACTTTATTAAGTTTGGAAATGGCATGTTGCCATTGGAACACATTTTATTATGCTTTATGAATGGATAAATGTTATCTAAATATTTACCAAAATTGTACCAATAATATTGAAACAAAAATTAAAGTATTTGATTATTATTTTTTGTTGAAATTCGGCCAAGGAGGAAAATTGATACAAAATGGTTTTGTTTCATTTTTCCAAGAACAACACAAGTTTAACAAATTTTTACAAAGTGAGTTGAGAGAAAATTGATGAAAGAAAGGAAAATCAAAGCCAAAAATTTGAAATTTTTGTAAGTTTCTTATACTTTCTTCTATATAGAAAATATTTCTATTATTCTTAACTTCAAATTGTGTTGTTAAGTTTGTTTCTCTACTTTTGAATTTGTAATTAAATTTGTTGGAAGCTTGTTTGAGGATGTTATGCATGTATGATTAATTTATTTACTTATTATTGTAATTAAGCTTAATAAATTAATTAGAAAATTAAAGTTACCATTCTAGAGTTAATTAGCCATTCAGAATTAACCTAGAATTGTTCTTGATTAATTTCATGATGGTGAGACTTGATTGGTGTGGTAATTGGATGATTAAAGTGTTGAATTTTGTCAATTTATTGTAAATCTATCCAATTTGAGTAATTTATGAAATTAGGGTTCTTAACCCATTCAAATTTTGAGGCTTTTCATTTATATGATATAATTTGATGTATGTCAAATTTGGGATTGATTGGATTTGATCTTGATATGTTTTGAACAAATTGGTCCAAATTGCAATTAATACAAAATCTGGACTGTTTTCATAATTCTGGAAATATCTGGGCAGTTTCGAAATTCTGGAAAAGTTTCTAGTTTATGTTGTAAATTGTATAAATTATTTTGGGATTGATTTAGAATCAATTAAATATGTATTTGACAATTTAAGGACCAAAATGATTAATTTGCGAAGTGTAGGGGTCTTATAGCAATTAATGATAAATCTGATTTTTCAGATAAAAATTTAGTTTTCATTTATTGAGTAATTAGAATAAATTGGTTTATTTTAATTGCCCAAGAAAAATATTTATCGGAAATTGTTTCGGAGTGAAAATACGCGAAATCGGTGAAAAACGACGTTACCGGGTAACGGCTGCCCAAACAGTGAATTGGGCACTGTTCGGGCAGCCCAAGAACTGTCCAAATGTTTTTAGGGCTGACATGGGCATGTTGGGTTTCTATTAAGGTCCCAAGGATGAAATCAAGCATAAAACACATGTGAATACACAACAAAGTATGGCGGAATGATACTCATATTGAACGGATTGGATGAGTCGAAGAACAAAACTTTGATCTATTCTCCAAGATGTGCTCGGCAGTGACTGGTTTTGCCTCCTCCATTTTCGGCCATGGATGTCCTCCATTGATGCACCAAGCTCCAAGCTTTCAATGACCATTCCATGCTCATGTGTTCGGTTCCCTATCACCTTAGGATAACTCCTTTGTGTGCTATCACTTTGATTTTGCAACAAAATCATCATCTTGCTTCTCTTTTGTATTCATCAGTGACTGATTTTTGGAGAAGAAGAAGTTGGATCAAAGCCGAATGGGAGAGAAGGAGGGAAAGGTTCCAAACCGTGAAAGATGGAGAGAGAGAGTAAAAGAAATGTGTTAAGTGTATTTTATATTTATTTTCCAAAAATAAATCAAATACCAAAACCATTTCAAATCTCAAAAGTCAAAAAGCAAAAATTATCAATGCTTTCCAACTACCAACATCAATCAATAGTGACATGTTGTCTCATCACTCAAAGTGACTAGACATCACATCAATCCAGGAACTAATCATGTAGACCTCATATCATTTATACATCTTGGTGATCTAATCATAAATGATGAGAGAGCAATCTCCTTTGTCACATAGTTAATTTGTACAACAACACCATGATCTGTACAAATAGTGACATTATGGGTCATAACTGTCCAACAGGGCAGTCCCCATGAGCACTGGTCGGTCGGTTCGGCCGGAAACGCGTTTTATGCTATTTTGCAGAAAAATGTTTTCGCAAAAGTTTTCGCGATGTTTCTATATTATTTATGTCGTTATATGATATCGAATAAATATGTTTAGGTGAAATATGAATGAATTATCAATATTAGATATTGAAAAATTTATTCGTAAGTTTAAAAATTTTAAACTACGATTTTGCCCGAACAGCGCTTCTCCGCTGCTCCTCCTTGATTTGACCCTATCAAAATGTTATCAGATCGATTCTGATCCTGGACACCCGATATGATTAGCCCTTCAAAATTCAATGTTTAATTTAATCATTACTTAATACATGCATGTGTTTATTTAATTTAATTAAATAAAGTAAAATCATCTTTTGTTGGAAAATCCCCGTTGAAATAAGGTTTTAAGAAAGTGACTAGTATTAGGAATACTTATTTTTTCGTCCGTCTTGTCAATACGGATGTAAATGTTTTCATGATGCTATCGCTATAACGTGCCAAAACTGTGCAGTTATGGTTGAAGGTAGTTCATTTGCGCCGGTAGAACTTATATGATAAGAGACAAATTCAAGTGAAAATTGAAATCTTGAACGTGCCAAAGCTGTCAGGACTACATCGGTAGCTTGAGTTTGTCATTGACAAGTTTAACCTTGATACGTCTTCTTGTGAACGTGCCAAAGCTGTCATAACGAGAAACGATCAGGACCGAACCCAGGAGTCATAGTGACTGTTATTGACAATGAGTTGTCTACCTAATGAATATACGTAGGCAAGAACGTGCCAAAACTGTGAGTCGAAATATATTCATGGGGTCCACTTCCCATTATGGAATTCAATTTAATTATTAAATTCCTGTTTCCGTTGGGGATTACGATATTACGTAAAGTAGTCGAGGCGCTGCTAGGTTAAAAATCCTTAACTTATGCAGTGTGTAATATTATGTAAATTGTCACTCATATTGTTCCTTATTCTATTAGTTTGATAAAATTAAACTTTTATCCACTGTATGCATATTATATATGTTTTCCGACTTCAATTATGATTGCAGATTTCTAGAATAGGTTCTAGATTAGAATAGATAATGATATAATCCTTCTAGACATAATAGTTTCTTATGCAGTAAAGATTGACATGAATTGGTTCATGTCTCGAGATTCTTCACTGGCATTAAGAAAACCCCATTAGGTATTTGTTTATCTAATAATGACGTTTCTTGGCTTTAGTGACATTTAGAGGTCACGTGTCAGACACTATTTATTTTTCGATTATTTACAAATGTTGTAAATAATTTGAAAGTAAATAATAAAGCGAAAGAAAGAAGATGTATATAGTTGTTATAGAAAATATTGATTTTCACAATACGACAACCGTAAATATTGGATATTTTATCTCTCGTCTAGTTATTTAAAATATTATTGAATGATTGTTTCGATATTTGATATCAGAACTTGCGACTATTTGATAGTTACTTGTTCTTTGTAAACAGTTGTTACATATTTTAAAACGACTAGTAGTGTCATTAACGAATAGATAAACATTAAGAAAAATATCTGGTTAAGTAAATAATTTAGAACATTATTTTATGACATTTTATCACTTATGTATTGGATGCTTATTCCATATGGTAAAGGATGGTCTGATATGAGATCACACTACATATCTTTATCTATTTAATGAATATTGTATTCGGGAAGGTGATTAAATCTCATTTAACCAATGATTGTCATTGAATCATAAAATTTATTAAATTGATACATTGGATGTATGTACTTTAATGAATTGTAAATTGCTTAAGATAGTTTTCTTTACTTCGTAACTTAGTCAATGAACTGTCGTGACTTAGTTACATGTTTCTGATGAAACGCATATAGAATATTTTGAGTGGTTTAAAGATATTCGATCTGAAGTTTTGAAAATTGTATCTTTAAAATTCATCGTGAGTCTTTGAATTGTTCAAAGATGTTTGATATGATCAAACATATGAATTTATAGCAATCTGTTCTAAGTTTATTCGAAGAATATAATTCTTACATCAATATTATTCTTCCACGATTCCATATTGATGGAATTGGTTAGTGGAAGAAATCGAATCTTATGCGATTTGATTCGTTTGATATTGAGAGTTAACGAATTAGTTTCAATACTCTTGGGGATATGCTCTAGTAACACTAATTCATCATTTTACTTAATGTTCGATTAGTTTCTACAGTTACGTATATGATGTGTATAAGTAGAAAATTTGAATCTTGAAGTGTTTGAGATTTGAATCTATCTTTTGTATAATGGTTATATAATTGATATTACTTGCGCCTCGGAGGTACGAGTAGAGGTTTATCATTTATTTTATTTAATAGAATATTGTATTCTATTTTATAGAATATCTTTTCTACGATCTCGAGTAATAAAATTATTTATTACTTAGTTTGTAACATTACATGTTGACTATTGTAGAAAAGACTTTACTTATTGAAGTCAAATACGGTGATAAACTGTAAATGAAACTACATAATAAAATGAAAATACTCTTTGATTACTTCCAAATAAGTGCAATAGGATGTCAGAATTATTTGCAAAGTATTTGATACTTAATGGTTCTGTTGTTATCTTATTGAAGAAAGTTATCCTATAACTTATGGTGGGAACGATATTTGATATCGATTCCAGAAATTAACATCAAACCATAGATCTAAGATTGTTCATAGCTTACTATGATCAAGTTTGGAACTTGATTGAGCTTTCATTATGAATCGTTCATAAAATGTGCAAATGGTTTACGCAGCAAAAGCACAGTGGGCTTATTAAAGGTTTGACCTTTTTGGTATGACAGTGAGAAAAGTTATACTCAGCAATCTATTATGGATTTTGAGGAAACTTGTCTCTAGTCGCACTGAATGAATAATTTAAGATATGTTGGTTAATGATGATATTAAATTGTACATTTTAGCTAATAATACAAAGTGGCGTTTCTGAATGGTTTCTTCAGATAAGAGATCCATTGTGATTTCTTAGTTTGAAGAGTTCGTTTTGGAATGGCCCTGGAGTTTGTATTATGCTATGATTATAATTTAGTATATTAGCTTATAGAGCCTATTGTAGACTCGGATGAGTTTTCTGGAAATTTGTGTTCTCTAATTTTGATATCTGTCAGATTGTCTGCTTTTATCAAAGCATAAAGAATACAGATGGGATAGAAGGGTTAGTGGGAGCGTACAAATTTCTTTCTAGTGTTTTACATCATAATGACATTATCATTATTAAGGTAATAATGAGATGTTAATGAGGTAAAAGATTTACCTGAGTCTTATTTTCTCCATGAAAATAGTGGGAATGCTCTATTATATTAAATATAAAGTTTTATATATGATATAAAACTAAGAGACTGGAGAGATGCTCTCATTAGTCGTGCATTAGATATGATCTAATAAAGGACACAGTGAGACTATCTGTGTGACAGTTAGTATAACTGTTTGACAATTAGTGTGTCTAATGTATATAATATTCATCTTTCGTAAAGGATGATTCATTTGTCGAAAGAGAAATTGATTAGAATGTCCGTCAATTTTATGCATCATAGGATGATGGCATAATGAATACTATATTAAGTACGATTAGAGATATCAATTTAATCGTAATTGTTACGAGTTATTTTGATATTCTCTAGACCATAAGATGGGTCTTGAAACATGTTTTTTATTATCTTTGAGATATTAAGAACGAGTTTCTTATAAATGGAGAATAAATCGGCAACCATTAGGGTCAGATTAGTTTTTGAGTCTAGTTATGACGTTAGATAGTTGACACGCTCGAAAAGTGGTCTTTTACTCCCAAGTATAAGAGTGTCGAAGTAATAAAATAACCCGATGAGTCCGGGGTCGATCCACAGAGAAGAGATTTAGCAAAATAGAATATTTAACAGTACGGGAATGAAAAGTTTGCTTTGTTGAAGTAGTTGGAGGATTTTAGGTTGAAATACAGTAATAGAAGGAAATGCTGGAGTTAGGGGATCCACTTTTAGTCTTTTAAACATTTATAAAATCTCGCTTTATAATAATTTATAAATTGTCTTTTTATACCCACTTAATTTATTATAAGAATTAATTATGCCAATTAAAGAACCAGCCATAAAAGCGGTAGTCATTTCTGTCAATAATTAGTCCGACCAAGGTACCAAGCATGCCAAAAATAGAAAACCAGCCATAAAGGCGGTGATACCGTTTGTCTATAACAAGTCCTACCAAGGTACTTAATTATGCCAAAATCGTATAAAACCAGCCATATATGCGGTATAAAGATAAAACCAGCCATAAAGGCGGTAGACAGATAAAACCAGCCATAAAGGCGGTATAAAGATAAAACCAGCCATAAAGGTGGTAGACAGATAAAACCAGCCATAAATGCGGTATAAAGATAAAACCAGCCATAAAGGCGGTATAAAGATTGTCAATAATTAATCTAGATTTAAATCAAGTTTTAATCATTATATTTCAATTTATTTATTATAATAAAAGCGAGTTTAATTTATGTTCTCATTATAAAAGCTTCACCCTTACTCCAGCAGAAAAGAAATTAGCTACTCATTTTGTAATAAAACATATTCGTACTTTTATTATTGAAAGAAAAAAACATTACAAAAAGCTTTAAGTAAACAAACAAGACACTCTTTCTCAAGGATTACAGATGAATCAGGAAAGAAAGTATGAAAATTTCTAATGTCGGACGCTCATTTTTATAGGCAAATTCACCGCCCAGACCAACGAATGCATGTTGTGGACACGTGTCAGAGAATGGTGAAGCCACGTTGGGGACACGTGTCGCGACGTAAAGGTTCCACGTGTCACGACGTGCTTGCAGATTTTATGACATGCTTGTCGATTTTACGACGTGCTTGCCGATTTTACGACGTGCTTGTCGATTTTACGACGTGCTTGCAGAATAATTTTTTCACGTCTGATTTGTCCCGTCGAGCTTCCGAGCAGTATTTTTCCTGACAAAAAACATAAAATAACACAGTAAAAACACTCAAAACATAACTTTAAAATATTTACACAAATGTGTCAATTTAAGGGGATTAGTGAAACTATAAGTGTAAAATGATTAACTTATCGTCTAATAAATATGCACTTTTTAGTATTCATCATTAGTCTACGTCATAAAGAGTCAGAAAAGATGCAGTGAGAGTGTCACGGATGATTCTACTATATGAGTAGAATTAGTTTCAACTTATGAAGTATTGACTTATGAAATTGCATAGTGACCTCGTAGATTAGAAGTTTGTTATTAGTATTGTGTTTGCGATTGTCTACATAGTATTTTGAATTTGATCCGTAAATACTTAAACAACTTAATAGATGAAGCACAATGTTGATATGAAATCTGAGTCATATTGATGTAGAACTTAGTTTCTACAAAAATATGAATGATGCTTGCTAAGGAAAGTGATTGTGTTTGTCGGACAAACTCAATATGCCATAGCAGACTTACTTGTTGTTACCTACCTCTTGAGCGCTAGGTGAGTTCTTGAGGGCCATGAGTATGTGATACACATTGGGATGTGTATATGATACCATGGAATGACACTAGAGCAAGTGGGAGAAATTGTTAGGGTTGGTGCTCTGAGCGCCAATCCGGATCGTATTTATGTCCGATTCATGAATACGAGCATTACCTTTTTTCCATAATATTACTAATTTAAATGGTAGCACCTCTTGTCTTTTATATACGTATTCGATCTAATTTCGATTAGATTGATTAGATTGAAACTAAATCTAGTTAGTGATATGTATATATATTAGACAAAGACCCCAGGATTTACAACGTAGTGCGCAGTTACAACATAGCTTGTAATTGACATTGGGAAGTGTCACTATAAGTTGTATATCCTCAAATTAAGTTCATGGTCAAGATTTACTGACACGGGTTGGTTAATAAAATCTGTTGAGACCAGTACAAGTCGTATATCGGACTTGGTCCGATAGTTTATCCCAATGAACCATGAGCCTTGGGAGACTCGTATAGACGTGTAGGTGTTTATTTGAAAAACTCTAAATGACTTACCGAATATTTCCTAATAGATGGTACACCAATGTCAATAGGAATCTTCTCGGGTTGAGTAGCATAGTGATTCTTTGACTTGAGATACCATTGTGGATATACGAGTTATCCTTCACACTTAGATGGCAGACACGTCACTGATCTATTTAGATCAAACCTCCTCTTGTTCGTTGGGTGTGGACTCATGCTCATGATATCCTGTGAGTATCAAGAAATGATCCGTCAGTTCTGTGTACAGAGCATAGGTAGTCCATAATTGATTAGCAGTCTGTTAAATCTATGGCCATAGTATACTTCGGAAGTGAGTTCCGAATGTTATTTAGACATTGCTAATAGATACGTCGACGAGATTATTTCTATAGAGACTTGACGTTTATATCTATATCTCTGGGATAATCTGGATACCTGTGACGGAGATATTATACGTATGCAGTGACCTCGACCTGTATGATTCAGCGAGTTTATCTGTGGTCGTCATAATTTACTGGTGGGTGAATTATGGACACGAAATTGGATTTCTTGACGGATGTGTCTGAATTTAGAGAGTCTCACTAATGAAATATACTCGTACATCACTAGGGCAACTGTTATGAATAATAATGATTATTTATAACTCATTTAATGGTTAAACGAAAAATACATGCAATCGGGATCTAACGGTCATTTCCAAAATTAATGTGTATTTTTATTTAATACTTGATTTTATTAAATACACATTAATAAAATATTAATTTGTGATATTTGACTTATATCATTAATATATGTATTTGAGATATTTAATGTAAATATAATACATGTATTTAAGATATTTGTATTTAATTATTTACTTATATAAATGTTATATGATTAATATAATTAAATTAACAAATATTTTATTTCATGATTAACTTTATTAAGTTTGGAAATGACATGTTTCCATTGGAACACATTTTATTATGCTTTATGAATGGATAAATGTTATCTAAATATTTAGCAAAATGTGTAACAATAATATTGAAATAAAAATTAAAGTATTTGATTATTATTTTTTATTGAAATTCGGCCAAGGAGGAAAATTGATACAAAATGGTTTTGTTTCATTTTTCCAAGAACAACACAAGTTTAACAAATTTTTACAAAGTGAGTTGAGAGAAAATTGAAGAAAGAAAGGAAAATCAAAGCCAAAAATTTGGAATTTTTGTAAGTTTCTTATACTTTCTTCTATATAGAAAATATTTCTATTATTCTTAACTTCAAATTGTGTTGTTAAGTTTGTTTCTCTACTTTTGAATTTGTAATTAAATTTGTTGGAAGCTTGTTTGAGGATTTTATGCATGTATGATTAATTTATTTGCTTATTATTGTAATTAAGCTTAATAAATTAATTAGAAAATTGAAGTTGTCATTCTTGAGTTAATTAGCCATTCATAATTAACATAGAATTGTTCTTGATTAATTTCATGATGGTGAGACTGTTGGACAATTATGACTCATAGCATCACTATTTGTACAGAACATGGTGTTGTACAAATTAACTATGTAACAAAGAAAACTGCTCTTTTATCATTTGTAATTGGATTACCGGGATATATAAATGATAAAAGTCCATATGATTATTTCCGGATTAATAAGATATGAGACAGTATTAATCCACTAAGGTTTAATCATTAAAACATCCCTAGTGGTAGTATTATCGAGATTAGACATCGATAATGCGGAATAGACTAGTATTGCACTTGTGCGCGTTGTGGGAGCATAACGGCATAGTTCTCATATATTTAAGTATTGGATACTTATGCAAGTGTGATATGAGGTTGTGTTTGCCGATGGTACGGAAACAGCTTCGCTCTGGATAGACCATCGGAATTCCATTGGTAGTATGACTATGTGTCTATGGAAGTCCGAATCAGGGTAGGTGTATTTGGTCTTAACCTGAGACTTGCATCGCTAATACTTGCGACAATCAATATACTTTGGTTTTGGTCGTCCAGGGCTTTAACAGGTTCTGTGTATGCCTCTTCTGGGTATATTGAGAATCGTAGTGTATTGGGTGTGATGTCAAGATGGAAGAATCACTTCAGTCATATGGAGATGATGGTCACGTAGGATAAAGAACTGGTACTCTTGTATGCTACAACTATCGGGATAATATGACTAGGTCATGTTTATCCGATTATAGAGACTAGTTACCAGAGATCCGATATATGCTTCGTACGGGGCAGACACAATTCCAGCCCCGGCCTTGCATGTGACATCCGATACTGGATCACAATACGCAATACTGTGTATACTACGCCTGATACAGATTATATATTCCATTAAGAATATTTCTGGAGAATTGGGTAAGCACGGTGCTTTGCTAGAAGCCGTCCATGTCTTGTAAATCGATAAAAACGTAGTACTAGGTACGTACGTGTTCGGATAGTCCGACGACCGGATTTACTGCCAACATATCCAGGGATCTCATGGGTCGCTTCCCGAAGATTCACCGATGACGTATGACTCGAACTGTAACATCCCGCCTAGGCCAGGATGCTACCGGCAGGAGACAGGCTAAACCCACCTCCATAGGCCTCTGATTCTAACGAAATTTCGGCATAATGTATTCGCAACATCATGCAACCTGGCCTGTAGCCAGCATCCATATACAGCAGGAACCTACAATCTCGGCCTCAGGCCGGTAACTCAACATCAATGCATTCATCAACAAGGCCTCAGGCCTGGACTCAATGAACAAAATATAAACAACTTGGCTTCCAGCCAGAACTCAAAATGAAATTATACCATTACATGACTTATACAAATGATATGCAAATACAAAAACCAGACAAAGGGCCGTGATGACCCATAACTCGACCCAGGACTCTCTTGACTGCAATTGGGGCGATCCACCGTCTTCAAAGTCTTCACCGAGCATCTGCTGGTTCCATATAACAGCTACTGACCTGCAAAACTACAAATTGTGGTGGTGTGAGTCATAATGACTTAGTAAGTAACTATGCTCCTAGATTAAACATACAAACATCATACAAGGTTTCTTTCTTAATACATTGATGACTTAAATTGTCTATGTAGTCTCACGTAATTCTCAAATCTAAGCTAACTGCAAAACTCTCATTCAAGTTTAGATGATACCACTTAATACAAGATTTATGTTCTAACTCACACACCCTTACATCTTGTTTCATACTTAAACTTTGAACATCTATACTATGATCATTTAGCTCTATAAATCCATCTATTGTACCAAGATTCATTACGTTTCCACTACGTTACTTTAATATCTTTCCACTTTTCTATATATTTACTTTGTATCTAGTTCTGACCTTTAATTTAAAACCTCTTATTCTTACTTTCTTTAAAATATCATCAAGTCGGTTGTATTAAAATATTATCTCTGTCAGATACTTAACCTACTATCACTGATCATGCATACATACACATGTAATCATTTCAACATGTTATTTCCTTCAAATATTTATCACACATTAAACATTCACAAGGAGAATCTCTCATATAGCCCTACATCTCATACCAACATCATCAACAAATACATATAAACATAATGATGATACCATGTATCAATGTTAGCTATATGCATCTAAATGTACTCATGCTATAATGCATTATCATCAACTATATGCATCTTAAATAACTTACTAGAATACATGATTTATATGCACTAATTGCAAATCATACTTTACTCAACATGCTATGTCTTTAGAAGATTCTCTTTGAAAACTCTTTCTGAAAAACTATTATCTAAAAGTTTCTTTGCTGAAAACTTTACTTTACTTTCTCTTTCTGGAAAACTGTATCTGAAGGCTGAAAACTACACTTGAAAACTGAGATCTGTATCTAAAGAAAACTGACAGCTGTATCTTGAAATTGTAAACTGTATCTTAAAACTGAAAACTGTAATCTGAAAAACTGTTTCTAAACTCTGTTTCTGAAAAACCGTATACTGTAATCTGGTTTCTGAAATCTAGGCACTGAAAATCTGAAAACTGTGTACTGAAAATCTAAAACTGAAAACTGCTATGCACCCAGGACCATCACTCAACTGGGTGTACTCAATACCCAGGACCATCACTCAACTGGGCATCACTAGAACTGGTGGTACCCTACGTCCAGGACCAATACTCAACTGGCAACATAGAGCTCTACACCCAGGACCATAACTCAATTGCAGTGTAGCCACCCAGCTCTGAAATCAGGATTTCGGGACCCTGTAGCCCCTAGTCCTGCTCGAGGATCTGAGAGCGTCCCCTCAGTCCTCCACATGTGCACATGCTACTATATCCGTCAATTCCAAAGTATCCGTCAATTCCGAACTGTATCTCAAATTACATACTGGGGTGAGGTTTCACCTCATGCCCCGAAAACCACGTAAAACTGCTGATAAATTTTTGAAACGTAAATCGAATCTCAAAACTGTAAAAAAACTTTTCCGAAATACTTTTCTTTCAAAAGCATCTACAACTTTTATTTAAAACACTTTGAATTTCAAAAACATTGTTAACTGCAACTCAATCTCTGCAACTCAATCTCTGAAAATCTTAACACACACACACATATGCACATGCATATATGCAATTCTTATGCTCCTCTCTACTCTAGCCATGACTCTATCCATAATGATCTTACAAACTATATGCTCAAATATCAATAGAATGCTTGCTCAAACTAAAACATGCTGAATTTATCTTACATTCATACATATCTATATTTATGTATGCATGCACACATTCAAACCATCATAACTTGGCTTACCTCTATAACTTACCTTGCCGGTGGCTCACAATCAATATATTGCATAATTTATATTCATACACATACAATCGAAGCTCTACTACTATATCAGACATCAAACGTATATGAGTTCCAATGTCTTAGTTCTTAATCTGATTTGCCATTTTCTAACTATCAACTTGTGCTCAAGAATCTCATGTCATAATCTTTTATATTTTCTCATGCTATGCATATACTACTCATTTATGCTCTTTATCACTTTATATACTCGTATCCATACTCAGGTTGCTAATATTCCTATATAATGCATAAATTACAAACTTTCCTTCATAACACTAGTTCATATATGTTTGTCTCATTTATAACTTTAATCTCATTCCCTAGGGTGTAGTTTCTACAACCCCCAAACCCAAGTCTCATTAAATTATATTTATGACCTTATTCATATGCTCTTATCTAAATATACATACTGGTTTATACCTACATATGTATCTCTATACTTTTATATGCTCATACTTATCTCTTACTCATACCCTTGCTTATAATTGCTTGTTCTTATCTATATGTGTATATAATTACACATGCTTCTTTCTTCTACATTCATCTTTATATATATATGTCTATATGTTTCATGCATATAAATATCTACAACTTATGATATTAGTAATTCCGAACAATAATAAATCTCTTAAGTATTCATAACATGAGTTACTTACCTGGCTAGGCGAACGCCCGCGATCCGGGTCCGATCTGTCAAACAAATAACAAAACATGTCAGAACCGCTATTTGCGGAACTTTCAACCCATCTATACAAAACTTCTGGACCTCCCCGGAACACCCGAGTCATCTCTGATACTACGGTTTAATCTTCATTACTCTAATACATATCTTTCTATACTATTCCAACTAGCCGGATAACCTAGATTCTTGTTTTACGCGTTTGCGGCAAATCTTACGGAAAAGTTTCCGCAAACGCTACGGAAGGGTCTCGAACCCTCCGAACTACTCCGGAATCACCAAATTACCCTTGTAATATCATATATATATATATATATATACTATTTTCATGATTACGGTCATCTACGCTCGGTCGCGCGAGAAACTCCGTTTTACCGGAAACTCGCTAATACTACCGGATCGATCAAATCTAATCCGTTCTCACTAGAATTCTACGACAAGCATCGATTTAACTTATTATATCATACCCAATTCAATTCATGTCTATTTGTTACACTACGGAACTACTGGAAACATCCGAATATATAACTATAAACTTTAAAATAAAAAATTCTAAACGGAGAGTCGTACCGAAATTCCGAGGCCATATTGGGAGTCGGCCATACGAACGCGCTGGTGCGATCGGAATTCCGATCGGAGCTACTGTTCATCGTGGGTTTACTGTTCACCGCGACTTTCTTCCTCATTTCGCGTACAACCAGCCGCTGTTCGGCGAAATCGACTCCGCATACTCGTAGTACTCTCCGAGGGCTTCGATTTGGTAGGTGGCTCGGGCCGTGAAACGAACCGACGAGCCGGATCCACGAAACCCATCTCACGCCCAAATCTCCTCTCGCCGTCGCCGTTGCCGGCGCTTTCACGGTCGCCGACTGCCACCATCTTGCTCGCCGTCACTGGAGGGTTGGATCTGCACCGGTGCGCCGGCCTGAGGTGGCCGGAGTTTCCGCCGGCGAGAAGTTCTTTACCAAGGCCGATCAGGGGTCGGGTGGAGGAAGAGAGAAAGGTTTGCCATTTCTGCTATTTTCCAAAACCTTGAAGCATTATATTCTAGCTGGGAAAATATCAGATGAGTCCCCGCGAATTTGCTTTTTAGTCCCTATCATGGAACTTTCTGGAATTTCGTATTTTTGAGGCCCTTCTGACGCGATTCTCGAAAAGTGCTCAACACGAAAGTTGTTCGTCTCTGAAAAACGAGTCTGATGGTTTAAGAATCAACTCGATCGGAGTTCGTTTGCTCTTTCTGTGACCAAAATTGTAAACTTTACGCTTTTTACGAAAATCGCGTAACTGACTTTTGATCCCCCGCGTTTTCCGACGCGATGAAAATTCATAATCTAATATTCCAACCCATATGACATCACTTGAACTCTTATTCTTCGTTATTATCATGCTCCGAGACTATAATATCATTCCGGGAATCTTTTAAAACAGTCCTGAAAATCTGGGATGTTACAAGAACATAATTAATCTAGGATTAATTATAAGAGAGAGAAAATTAATCTAGGATTAATTACAGAGAAATTTTATCTGGGATAAAATACTATTTAAAGAGAGAACGATTAATTTGGAATTAATCGATAAAATAATATATTCGATATATTAAACGAAATTAGATTTCGACGCAGAATTAAAATTGTATTTTAATTCGGGCAAACGAGTTAATTTAGAATTAATTCACTTGCGACGTGAATAATAATTCTGTTAGGCAGAATTATTTAATTAAATTTGATTTAATTAAGTCGCAACGGAAAATTCGTTAATTCGGAATTAGCGAACCCGAGCTCGGGATGTGTTGCGGGCCCACTCGGATTTTGAATCAAGTGGGGCCCTCATGTCACATCACTAGCCACATCACTTGTCACTTTATTCACCTTTATGGTGATGGTATTTGGTAAATTGGTGGTGGCTTACTTTACACTCAAGGTTGATGGATTGAAAGACAATTACCTAAACTTGGTTTGGTATATGTTTGTTTTGATTTTTGAAATCATTTTAGACAACACATTCATCACTCTTTTACTCTCTCAAGTGACCGAAAATCCTCTCCCCTTCTCTCAATTGGATTGGCCGAAACACACAAGGTGAAGAGAATAAAGTTTGTTGCAAATTTTCAAGAGAGCTAGCACTCACAAGGAGTCATTCAAAGGTGATAGGGAAACCTTTCCTATAAGCTTGGAATCAACATCAAAGCTTGGAGCTTGGAGATCAAATTCAAAGAGGAGCTTGGAGCACAACACAAGGGCTTGGCCGAATACATCAAGGAGCAAAATTTTGTTGTTCAACGCATCCACTTAGCCGAACAAAGTGAGTATTTTCCGCTACTTTACTTTGTTGTATTCGCACATTTCATTGCTTAATTGATCTTGGTTTGACCTAGAAAACCCAACAATGGTATCAGAGCCGTTATTAAGCATGAAATTGACTTAGGGTTCTTAAACATTAATTTGGGGCTTTTGTGATTTGAGCATGATTTCTTCAAATTGAGTGTTTGGTTGATGTTAGATGATGATTACTTAGAGTTTTGCATCATTGGATTTGTGTAAAATTGATCAAAAATAATTTTATCAAAATCCTTATGTTGGCCGAATATGACCCTAGGATAAGCTCTTGGTGATTTTTGAATTTTAGACAATTGGACATGTTTAAAATACATGGGATATATTAGTTTGTGATTTAATTGGATTGAAATCAAAATTGATATAAAAATCTCCAAGTTGCCGAGAGCCTTATAAGCATGTTGGATTGATTTTGCTTCAATTTATGTTAGACATAAGTTGATTAATAATAAACCATGATTAATTATGTCAATTAGTATTTTGGAAATGTTAACTTGAATAATTAATTATGGCTAATACACTTTGGTTGATTAAATTATGATATTTGGAATATTGGAATTTAATTAGTTGGGCTAAATTTTGAATTGGGCTAAAAATGTTGTATATGGGCTTATTGGGCTTGGTTGGGCCAAGTTTGGTTTAGGATAATTGGTTGGATCCAATTGGGCCTAAAACCATTTCCATAAAGTCCAAATATGATTAATGAGCCTTTAATATTTTAATTGGGCCTAATGGGCCTAAATTGATTTTTGGCAAAGGGTGATTCCTTATTGGGCTTTGGTTGCCAAAGTACATGCCTTATAAATTAATTGAAAGCCCATTGAAATTTAATTAAATTGACATTGGATGTTAATTGGGCTTTGAGACCCGTTAAGATTAGATTTAGAATCTAAGTCGCAAAGGCTCATTAATAAAGTGTGATTATTTAATTTGAAATTAAATATAGAATTAGTATTGAATACGAATTAAATTGGATTTAATATTGTAGTTCGATATAATTCAAGAATTCGTACTTTGAGTACTTATTCTTAAACGAGTTGGACTCGCGCAAATCAAATCGTTGTTTGAACATTGGATGATCATTAATTAAAGATTAATTAATTGGATTAGATTTATTGATAACATGCTTTGTTTGAATACATGGATGTGATGTATGAATAATGTATATCGGATGGATATTAGATGGGTGAGGGCAATTTTGGAAATTGTTGTAATAAATTTAGAATTTATTAAATTGGACCTGCGTGTCCAGCCTATTACCTCTTGATTCTTTGTATTTCTTTTCTCACATATTTCTCTCAATGTAAATGAGGTTTCTTTAGAAGTGTTATGTAATTGGGTAGAAGTAAGATTTGTGCTAGCGGGAGAGAGGAAATGGAGAGATTTGTTCTAGGAACAAAATGTTTTATATATCCATCCGCATATCATTATTAATTTATTTACCGCGCCTTATTATGCTTTTAGAATGCATGCTTAAGGGTGTATGATGAGACCTAATCAAATATAATTAATTGGTTGCCAATTACGCGAAAAACCCTAAACAAATATTAAGCGTTTTTCCTTCCATTGAATGATTCATTCTCAAGATCCAAGATTGGCACTGGTTTGTTGGCCAAAGTCAAGACCTTTGTCCATCGCAGATGTGTTTGAATCATGAAGGCTTTGTTCCATAGCGCATGTCTTGTCCAAGTTGTGATTTGTTGGCCAAAGTCGAGATCACTTCTTGTCCATCGACATCGATTACGAAGCTTTACAAGGTCAATGAGTCCCGCTTAATTGGAATCATTAAGTTTGTTGTGCCAAAGCCAAGGCTTAGTTGATTCAGAGGAAAAAGGTTAGGGAATATATCAAATATATTGGCATTTATTAGATATATATTTCGGATTTGGATGTCCACCTACTGGATCTATGAATTGGATGAGATCCAATTGATCTTAGAGATCTACCTAGTTAAATATCATACAGCTTGTTGGCCAAAGTCAAGGTTGTGTGTTATTTAACGGGATCCTAGCCCACTAGGAAACTAGATTTCCTGAGTATTCAACAGAGGGTTAGAGGCTCGCCGAAAAATAGTGGGAGGCAAGTGTTAAATTTGCAATTTCGTTTAGATACTTGCCAATATGCGCTCATTTCAATTTTTCGTCATTATTCATTAATATATTAGTTGGACTAATATTCAATTGTTGTTTTAATTAAACAGTTGGACTGTATTCAAACTACTTCAATTTATAGTTGATTATATAATTGGATTATAGTAATCAATATATTTGAATTTAACCAATCAAATTATAGTTGATTATATAGTTAGACTATAGTAATCATTATATTTAATGTACCTGAAATCGTTGATTAGATAGTTGGACAATTGAAATCAAGATAACTGAAAGATTAGCGTTTGTAACATAATCCTGGGTGAGAATGTCTTTAAATGACTTTAATTTTCAGAATGGGAATAGAACCTCAGGATAGTCCTGGGAACTGAGGAGTTACTTTATTTGATAGAGAAACATCTCAGGCCTAAGCCCGAAGTTGAGCAAATAGTAGAACATGATATTTGGAAGATTCATGTGATGATAACTTTAATGCTCAATCATTTATGCTTGCCGCAAAGACTCCTTAATTTCTTCATCAGAACTAAGGATTAGATCCTTATAGTATGATGTTGAAATTGAAGGATCTTCATAGACCTATAATTAGATCTTAGAAGTACGAATGCAATATAAAACTCTTGGAGAGTTAATGGCTATGCTCAAGGAGGCAAAGCCAGAGTTTGCAAAAAGGGCAAGAAGCGCAAGACGCATCTTACTTCGACATCCCAGAAGGCCAAGGCTTGGCCGAAGGCTTCTAAGATGTGAATAAAAGGGCAAAGGCAAAATCATCACAATCTTTTAGGAAGACAAATGACATATCCCAAGATGTCTGCCTAAACTGTGGCAAACGGGGTCACTGGATGCGTGACTGCCGTATGGACAAGGCAGACATGAAGGAAGTGAAGGCGGGGCAAGGCTCCGGCTTCAAGTATGTTTGTCATAAACATGTTCACTATTAGTTTCAAAATTGTATTTTTGATACTAGATGTGGTACATAAATATGTACTGATGTGCAGAATCTGCTGATTAGCAGGAGACTGACTTCAGTTGAGATTGACCTGTGAGTCGGAAACGGGACGAGAGTCGATGTTTTAACCGTAGAATCCTAAGTTTAGGAACTACCTTTCAGGTGTGTACTTAAATTAGGAAACTGTTATAATGTACCTAGTTTGACTAGAAACATTATCTCTATATCTAAGTTTAACCCGTTGCGGGTATACCTTTATATTCTAGAACACTAAGTGTTTTATTTTATAAAGATGATATTGAGATAAACACATTAGATGTGAATAACAGTATTTATATTTTGAATATAAATGAATCTCATTCATATGACATGACAAACAAATAGCTCAAACTGAATTAATCAGATGAGACTTATTTGTGGCATCGTTGTCTGGGACATATTAAACAAGACTCGTATATCCATATTTTTGAAGAGTGTGTACTAAGACAGATTTGATTCCATTCAAATAATGTCTACGAATCTAGTTTATTAGGCAAAGTGCCTAAAACACTTTTTACTTGGTAAAAGGATAAGTGCCACCGATATGTTAGCCCTCGTTCATAGTGACGTAAGTGGGCCCATGTCTAGCTAGGCTAGAGGTGGATATGAATGCTTCATAACCTTTACGGATGTGGCATCGCGTTATGGTTACGTGTTTCTTGTGAAACATAAATCGGAAACTTTTGATAAATTCAAAGAAAATTCAAAGAGTTTCGACACGAAGTAAACAGACAGATTGGCCAAAGTATTAAACCGTCACGGTTAGACCATGGTGGAAAATACTTAAGCAATAAGTTTCTCGACTACTTGAAAGAGTATAGTATTTTTTCAATGTGGACTCTTCACAGAACACCTCAATTTGACGGTGTGTCCGAACAGAGAAACCAAATTTTGTTGGACATGATGAGGTTAATTATGAGTCGCTCTGAGCTACCATTTTCATTCTAGGGATACGCATTAAACAATGCAATACTTATTTTGAATAAGGTTCCATCTATTTGACAGACTTCATATTAGATATGAACAAGAAAGAAACTGGGTTTTCTCATTCCTGAAGATTTGGGAATGCTAGGAAAATGTTTGGATGGTACCAAACTAAAACCCAAATTGGATAAGTGCCTAATTTGTAGGTTATCCTAGGGTAACCAAAGTATAGTACTTATACAACTCACATGAGAACAATTTAATTGTTGCTCTCCATGCGGTTTTCCTAAAAGGAATACCTATATGCAGTGGTAAGTGGGAGGAAAGTAAAACTCGATGAAAATCGGAGTAATACTGTTCCAGGCACCGATTCCTTAACGGAACACAAACAGTTCATCAAGGATGAAACTGTACCACAATATTCAAATACACAAGAACCACGTAAGTCGGAGAGAGTCAGAAAACAACCTGGGAAGTATGGGTTTCTGATCTCACCTCATAAAGATGTCAATCTTATTAAGGAATACGAACCAGCTACGTATGAGGAAGTGATACAAGGTATCGACTCCTGATGAGTGGTAAATCTATCACTATTCCCACTCACTTAACCTAATATTTTGTATAGTTTCTTGAGTCTTGTGAATATTTTGATGTGTTTTGTGTTATTTTGTAGATAAATAAAGTTTCAGGACATTCTGGAGGTGATTTGGGGCAAAACAGTAAAAATTGGCAAAAGGGCATTTCGGTAATTTTGGCGCGTCGTGACGCGCAAGCCATTGGCGTCGCGACACCTAACGTGCACCAGATATGCTAACGTGCGCCGGGTCAACGGTCAGAATTTGAGAAGTTTGGCTTTGCTAACATGCGCCGTGCCACGTGTCACCATCACAGCCGACATGCTAATGTGCGCCGGGACACATGTCATCATCTTACGGTGCCGACAATTACTATTTCCACGTGTGCCACGTGTCATCCTACGTGTCGCCACGTCACCCGGTCAACGAGTCAACTCTTCCACGCGTCTTGCCACGTCATCATCCACGTTAGCAGGTCAACCGAGTCAACATGCCACGTCATCATCAGCCAATCACAGCATGACACGTGTCGCCACTTGTCGCAATCCTACGGTGCCGACAATTTCTCTCAGCCGCCTTGCCACATCAGTGCCACGTCAGCATCAATTATTGAGTTGTCAGCCGCCTCGCCACGTGTCGCCTTATCTTCTTATCCGAATCGCCACGTGTCAAGCCGTCATTGTGCCACGCCTCACTGTTCCAGCGTACCGACGCGCAAGACCCTGGCGTCGCGACGCTGGAACCCCACCGAGGCCTATAAATTCAGCTCGAGATTTCAGATTTTGTTGTACCATTCTCT
This sequence comes from Zanthoxylum bungeanum, assembly GCA_019454045.1. Lineage (NCBI taxonomy): Eukaryota > Viridiplantae > Streptophyta > Magnoliopsida > Sapindales > Rutaceae > Zanthoxylum > Zanthoxylum bungeanum. The sequence continues at coordinate 125,331 of SKCR01041357.1, read as the reverse complement.
CCCATTTCTTTGATGTAAATAGAGAGTTCTTCTCTCTTTAAGTTTCGTTTTAATTTTTAGTTTTTAGTTTTGTAATAATTTTAATTACGTTTTGTAATAATAGTAATTTACTTTCTTACTTGTTACAGTTTTTACTATTCATCATGAGGAGGTAACTTCCCCAGCTAGGGTGAAAGGTAATTCTTTTACTATTGCTATTTAGATTAATCTCCCTTAAAAATAATATATTCACTATTTAAAACCTGACTAATAAAGGATACCGCTATATTGGTCGGTTGGTAATTTAATTTTAATCTGGTTTAAACCTGAATAATCAAGGATACCGTTAGATTGGTCGGTTGGTAATTTAATTTTGGTTCCGCCTTTATGGCTGGTTTATGGACAAATATTACCGCATTAATGACTGGTTGGACTTAATTTGACTTAATCAGGATACCGCCAGATTGGTCGGTTGGTAATATTATCACAAGTTTATATATTATTTTATGGGAGATATCTAAATTAGTAGTAGTAAAAGTAATTCCTTTTACCTTAGCATTTTATTTTATTGTAATTTACTTTTCATTATTTACCTTACCGCATTTTTACTTCATGTCTTTTATTTTCAAGTTTTTACCAGCCCTAGTTATGTGTTGTAACTAAATTAGTTATCTGGGGTTGTGATGACTTTTAATATCACCGGTTTATAAAAGGTTAGATTATAGTTTGGGTAATATAAAGATTTATTTATTGAGTCTTAATCTTAATACTTTTTAATTAACTGGCCATTAATTAAATTGACTAGGTAAACTTAAAATGAACTAGACATAAAGATTTTAAGTTGAAGATCTCAGAATCAATAGCCCACGATCTTCCTTGAGGATAGATAACCCTTTAATAGATTTCCTTACAGGATAGGAATATACATGTCGGGCGGGGGTAGCCATAATTGGAACTTAATCTTAATGAATCTAGGTAATTTGGTTGACATAGACATATGGTTCAATTGGATTATACTAGGTATTTATAATTGACCATCGGAAGATGCTTTACATAATTTAGTGTTCCAGGTTAATAAATCAATATTTTACCCAACTATAAGATTACCACTTCATCTTTAAAATGATATTAAAAGAAATCACAACCCTAGATAGTTTTTAATATTGAATTTTCTCAAAATCTACTTTTGAACAATTTTATTTACTTGTATTTAAATTTAGAATCATCGCCATTTAAAATCAATTAAACAACTTGTTAGATACTAGTAATCATTTAACCTCATAAAATTAATAACTTAGGTATTAAGTCCTCGTGGGATCGATACTTTTTATACTACTTGAACGATACGTACGCTTGTTTTATACGTGTGTGTTTACGCCGGTCAACTCCTTATTATGGCAAAGTGCCATGATATCCGAAATGGATTCCATGTATACCAATCAATTTTGGACACTGGTTGTTGTAACGGTAGGCATTGTGCCTATTGGTACTAGATGAGTCTTCAAGGAAGACATACATGGATGGAAACATACAAACGTACAAAGCTAGGCTTGTAGCGAAAAAGTATCGTTATCAACATTGTGTCGATTACGGCGAAACATTTTACCTGTTACCATGATTAAAATCTATTTGGATAATGCTTGCTAATGCTGCATGTTTCATTTATGAAATATGGCAGCTGAACATCAAAACCGCTTTCCTTCAACGGAAACCTTTTGGAGGATGTTTATAAACATCCTAACGGTTTTGTCGTACCAAAACAAGCAAACAAGGTTTGCAAGTTAATTTGATCCATTTATGGATTGAAGCAAGCATTACGTTCTTGGAACTATCGTTTTGATGTAATCATAATGGTATATGATTTAATTCAAAACGAAAATAATTCTTGTGTATATAAGGAGGTTAGTGGGAGCGCACTGACAGTGATTGTCCCAAATAATGATAATATATCATTTCTTGGAAATGACATTCCCATAATACAATCGGTGAAAGCTTGGCTTTCATGAAAATTCTCCATAGAATACTTGGGAGAGACAACTTTTATTCTAGGAATAAGGATCCACTCTCTGAGAATTCGTACATTAATATATATATATATATATGTACGCGACCTGGTGTCTCATATGCTTTGAGCATATGGAGTCACAATCAGGCCAATCGAAGTGATAGTCACTGGATTTATGTTAAGAACATCCTTACGTATCTTAGATGATCTAAGGATTCTTTCTTAAGCTATGGAGGAGGAGAACTTGAAGTGACTGGCTTCACCGTTGCAAGTTTCCAAACCGACAAAAATGACTATTAGTCGTAATAAGGGTACTATATAGTTTGAATAACGGAACAGTGAGCTAAAAATCTTGCAAGCAAGATACTGTTGCCGAATAAACAACAAAAGCGGAATATTGCTGCAGCTAAGGCAGCAATAGAAGCCATTTGGATCTATAATAATCCTAATAAGATTAGGTGTAGTTCTGTTAGCGGCTGAGCTAGGCTTCAACACAGGCTAAAGAATTAATGGTCTCATCAACGATCCAAGTGTATACTTCAACTATTCATCTGATTCGTTCGGATCATACATCGTGGAGATGTGATGATCGAATAAATTGCATCAGATGATAACCTTTCAATTCCGTTGAAGAAAGCTGTTTCTCAGCAGAAGTTTGAGCGACCCGTACATAGTTCAAGTGTAGGACGCTTGAGTGATTGGCTATAGGCCAAGTAGGAGGTTGTTGGACAATTATGACCCATAGAATCACTATTTGTACAGAACATGGTGTTGTTGTACAAATTAACTATGTGACAAAGGAAATTGCTCTTTTATCATTTGTAATTGGATTACCGGGATATATAAATGATAAAAGTCCATATGATTATTTTCGGATTAATAAGATATGAGACAATATTAATCCACTAAGGTTTAATCATTAAAATATCCCTAGTCGTAGTATTATCGAGATTGGACATCGATAATGCGGAATAGACTAGTATTGCACTTGTGCGCGTTGTGGGAGCATAACAGCATAGTTCTCATATATTTAAGTATTGGATACTTATGCAAGTGTGATAGGAGGTTGTGTTTGCCGATGGTATGGAAATAGCTTCGCTCTGGATAGACCCCTTGGAATTCCATTGGTAGTATGACTATGTGTCTATGGAAGTCTGAATGAGGGTAGGTGTATTTGGTCTTAACCTGAGACTTGCATCGCTAATACTTGCGACAATCAATATACTTTGGTTTTGGTCGTCCAGGGCTTTAACAGGTTCTGTGTATGCCTCTTCTGGGTATATTGAGAATCGTAGTGTATTGGGTGTGATGTCAAGATGGAAGAATCACTTCAGTCATATGGAGATGATGGTCACGTAGGATAAGAAACTGGTACTCTTATATGCTGCTGCTATCGGGATAATATGACTAGGTCATGTTTATCCGATTATAGAGACTAGTTACCATAGATCTGAAATATGCTTCGTACGAGACAGAAACAATTCCAGCCCCATGCCTTGCATGTGACATCCGATACTGGATCACAATACGCAATACTATGTTTACTACGCCTGATACAAATTATATATTCCATTAAAAATATTTCTGGAGAATTGGGTAGGCACGGTGCTTTGCTAGAAGCCAACCATGTCTTGTAAATCGGTAAAAACGTAGTACTAGGTACGTACGTGTTCGGATAGTCCGACGACCGGATTTACTGCCAACATATCCATGGATCTCATGGGTCGCTTCCCGAAGATTCACCGATGACGTATGACTCGAACATAATTAATCTAGGATTAATTGTAAGAGAGAGAAAATTAATCTAGTATTAATTACAGAGAAATTTTATCTGGGATAAAATACAATTTAAAGAGAGAGAACGATTAATTTGGAATTAATCGATAAAATAATATATTCGATATATTAAACGAAATTAGATTTCGACAAGGAATTAAAATTGGATTTTAATTCGGGCAAACGAGTTAATTTAGAATTAATTCGCTAGCGATGTGAATAGTAATTTTGCTAGGCAGAATTATTTAATTAAATTTGATTTAATTACGTCGCAACGGAAAATTCGTTAATTCGGAATTAGTGAACCCGAGCCCGGGATGTGTTGCGGTCCCACTCGGATTTTGAATCAAGTGGGGCCCACATTTCACATCATTAGTCACATCACTTGTCACTTTATTCACCTTTATGGTGATGGTATATGGTAAATTGGTGGTGGCTTAATTTACACTCAAGTTTGATGGATTCAAAGACAATTACCTAAACTTGGTTTGGTATATGTTTGTTTTGATTTTTGAAATCATTTTAGACAATACATTCATCACTCTTTTACTCTCTCAAGTGACCGAAAATCCTCTCCCCTTCTCTCAATTGGCTTGGCCGAAACACACAAGGTGAATAGAAGAAAGTTTGTTGCAAATTTTCAAGAGAGCTAGCACTCACAAGGAGTCATTCAAAGGTGATAGGGAAATATTTCCCATGAGCTTGGATTCAACATCAAAGCTTGGAGCTTGGAGATCAAATTCAAAGTGGAGCTTGGAGCACAACACAAGGGCTTGGCCTAATATATCAAGGAGCAAAATTTTGTTGTTCAACACATCCACTTAGCCGAACAAAGTGAGTATTTTCCGCTACTTTACTTTGTTGTATTCGCAAATTTCATTGCTTAATTGATCTTGTTTTGACCTAGAAAACCCAACAGAGACTTGATTGGTGTGGTAGTTGGATGATTAATGTGTTGAATTTTGTCCATTTAATGTAAATTGTCCAATTTGAGTAATTTGTGAAATTAGGGTTCTTAACCCATTCGAATTTTGGGGCTTTTCATATATATGATATAATTTGATGAATGTCAAATTTGGGATTGATTGGATTTGATCTTGATGTGTTTTGAACAAATTGGGCCAAATTGCAATTAATACAAAATCTGGGCTGTTTTCATAATTCTGGAAAAATCTGGACAGTTTTGGAATTCTGGAAAAGTTTCTGGTTTATGTTGCAAATTGTATAAATTATTGTGGGATTGATTTGGAATTAATTAAATATGTATTTGACAATTTAAGGACCAAAATGATTAATTTGCAAAGTGTATGAGTCTCATAGCAATTAATGATAAATCTGATTTTTCAGATAAAAATTCAGTTTTCATTTATTGAGTAATTTGAATAAATTGGTTTATTTTAATTGTCCAAGAAAAATATTTATCGGAAATTATTTCGGAGTGAAAATACGCGAAAATGGTGAAAAACGGCGTTACCGGGTAACGGCTTCCCAAACAGTGAACTGGGCACTGTTCGGGCAGCCCAAGAACTATCCAAATGTTTTTAGGGCTGACCTGGGCAGTCCCTATGAGCACTGGTCGGTCGGTTCAGCCTGAAACGCGTTTTATGCTATTTTTCGGAAAAACGTTTTCGCAAAAGTTTGACGATATTTCTATATTATTTATGTCGTTATATGATATCGAATAAATATGTTTAGATGAAATATGAATGAATTATCAATATTAGATATTGAATAATTTATTCGTAAGTTTAAAAATTTTAAACTACGATTTCGCCCAAACAGCGCTTCTTCCGCTGGGCCTCCTTGATTTGACCCCATCACTTGGTACATTACGGAAGCGAGTTCAGAGTGTTATTTATAGATTGTAAATCTATATACCTTAGGAATTTGACGTTCTCATCTATATCTCTAGTATAATAAGGATAGCCTGTGACATAAGGATTATATGTATGCGATGATTTCGACTTGCATAGTTCAGTGAGATTATCTGTAGTCATCATAATTTACGAGTGAGTGAATTATGGACACAAAATTAGATTTCGTGACGGATGAACCTGAACTTAGAGAGTCACACACTATGAAGTTTACTCATTGAGCACTTGGGCAACACATTATGAATAATACTGATTATTCATAATATTTTATCGGATTAAATCTGTTAATTCGAATCGTTTAATCAGTAAACGAAAATACACTTGCAAAGGGTATTTTATTCATTTTATATATGTGACGAATATGACAAGTATCCAAATAATTTATTTAGGCATTATATCTGATTAATGTAATATAAATTATGTGGTGGACATTTGTTAATTAATTAATTATATATATTGTATATATAAATAATACTTGTCCTAATATTTAATATATCTAATTTAATTAAATTAATATTAAATTATGGACAAGTGTCATAATATCATGACTTATGGAAAAGTTACATTTGGTTGGAAAATGATCAATTTATCATTAAACTCATTTATTAAGTTTTGACTTTTGACTTATTGGATACACTTTACAAGTTAAAAGTCTATTTTATCAACTTTGGCTTACTTGAACAATTGGTTATTTTGGTCTTTTTATTTGAAGCTTATTCAATAAGCTTAGCATTAAAAGAACAACGATATTTTTTGTTGTAAGCCACGTTTTTAGCCAATTTCAAAAGGGAAAATTGTGTTGGGGTTTTGGGCAAAGAGCGCGGCGAAAGCGCTGTTCGGGCGAAATCGTAATTTGAAAACTTTTTAAATTACCGAATGAATTATTCAATATCGAATATGAATAATTCATTCATATTTCACCTAAACATATTTATTCGATATCAAATAACGACATAAATAACTAAGAAACGTCGCGAAACATGTTCGAAAATATTTTTCCGCAAAATGGCATAAAACGCGTTTTTGACCGAACCGATCACCCAATACACATGAGGGCTGCCCAGGTCAGCCCCAATAGTATTAGGGAAGTTCATGGGCTACCCGAACATTGACAAAATCACTGTTTGGGCAGCCGTCACCTAATTGGCTCAAAAGTCACCCGATAACGTCGTTTTTCGCTTATTTCAACTCCGAAATAATTTTCGGTAATTGTTCCAACACCCAAAACACATCCAATACATTCAAATGACATCATTTTTCATCACAAACAACCCAGTTTTCCAGAACTGATTTTGTAACAAAAATTATCAATTTTTTCTTACTTTAATCCAACTTTTTCAAGATTAATCCAATTAATCAAAACACCAATTAAAGTCACCACACATGAACCACCCAAGAAAAATTATAGGCATTACAAGAGTGGTCATAACACTCTAGAATGGAAATATATCATCAAATGATCAAATTGGATAATAATTACAATAATATCATCCAAATCTACTTCACACATGCTCAACACATCCGTATCCATCTTCCAACACCAAAAGCCCCAATTTTAACTAGTAAAGAAAACCCTAGAACTATTCTAGTAACACAAGAACAAGAAACTAAATTTCCAAACTCAAGAAGATTAAAGATTATCTTTTAATCTCCAATTTTCCTAAGCTTTTTTCTTGATTTTTCTTCACTTTTCATCATGAATCATCAAACATGATTTGAGAGCTTTTGGTTATGGTGATTTTCGGCCATGGTGGAAGAAGAATGAAAAAGAAACAAATTATTTTAATTTAAAACCACTTTGCCGACATTATGGGGGCTTTTTGGTCATTTTGTGTTTTAATTTCATTAAATTAAAATTAAGAATAGATAAGCTTTAAGTTTTGACAAATCAAATTTGCACACTTAAGCTTAATAAAATCATGCAATTTGTATCAATAATAATTAAACATATTTCATAGCATTTATTAAAAATGGATATTATTTAATTATTCAAATATTTAAAATTTAAATATCTAAATAATTAATTATTATAATTATTATTATATATGTATTTTATTTACATTAAATAACAAATACATATATTAATGGAATGAGTCAAAATCTCATTTGACAATTAATTAATGTGTATCTAATCAAAATTATGTATCAAATACAAATACACAATAATTATGATTGACCAAAAATACCCATAAGCATGAGTTTTCGTTTAACCGATTAAACGATTCAAATTAACTCATTTAATCCGATGAATTATTATGAATAATCTTTATTATTCATAATGAGTTGCCTAAGTGCTCAACGAGTACACTTCATATTGTGGGACTCCCTAAGTATAGGTTTATCCGTCACGAAATCCAATTTCGTGTCCATAATTCACCCACTCATGAATTATGATGACCACAGATAATCTCGCTAAACTATACAAGTCGAGGTCATTGCATACGTATAATCCCTCTGTCACAGTCTATCCATATTATACCTAGGATATAGATAAAAAAATTAAATCCTTTCGGTATAATATAGTCGACTATCAATTTACGATCTCTAAATAACACTCGGAACAGGCTTCCGAAGTTATACCACGGCCATGGATTTACTAGATCGAAACACATGAGGATCCTATCTTGATACACACTGGATATCATGAGCATCAGTCCACACCCAACGAACAGGCGGAGGTCTGATCATGAATAGATCAGTGACATGACTGTCATCTAAGTGTGGAGGATAACTCATATATCCATTGTGGTATCTCAAGTCGAAGGACCATTATGCTCGCACAACTCGAGAAGATTTATATTGATGTTGGTGTACCATCTATTAGGAAATCTTCAGTGAGTCATTCATTGTTTATCAAATAAACACCTATATGTCTATACGAGTCTCCCGAGACTCATAGTTCATTGGAATAAACCATCGGACCAAGTCACGATATACGACATGTGCTGGTCTCAGCGGATTTTACTAACCACCCGTGTTAGTAAATCTTGACCGGGAACTTTATTTAAGGATATACATCTTATAGTGCGCTTCCTAATGCCAATTACAAACTACGTTGTAACTGTGCACTATACTGTAAATCCTAGGGTCTTTGTCTAATATACACGTATCACTAAACCAGATTTAGTTTCAATCTAATCGTAATTAGATATCTAATCGCAATTAGATCGAATATGTATATAAAAGACAAGAAGTGCTACAATTAAATAAGTAATATTATGGAAAATGGAATTGCTCGTATTCATGAATCGGACATAAATACGATCCAGATTGGCACTCCGAGCACCAACCCTAACAAATTATTTATTTTCTTATTGGTGAAGAAGTGGCCAAATCTCTAGCTTCCTAAAAACTCTTCCAAAAGCACAAAGTGAGAGAGTGAAAAGAATCAAGTTCAAGAACAAAAGCTTTGAAGAGTTTTGAAGATTAAAAGGTAATATTCAATACTCTTGGACGTAGAAAATATTGCTTTTGTTGTTCTGATGTGTCCACAAATATTGTAGAGATTATTCTTTGCTCTAAATTTGGGATTTTTATTTTTGGTTGATGGATTGAGTTGGTAAAAGCATGTGTAAGCTTAATTTGAGCTAGATTAATATAATTTGAGTTCAATTTTTTGTTGGACAACTTAGTTGTCATTCTAGAGTTGTTGAGCACTTTAAATAACCTAAAATTGTTTTAGAGATATTTCATGATGGTGAGACTTAATTGGTGTAAGATTAATTTGATTAATCTTGAGAAAATTGGATTTAAAGCATGAAAAATGATAATTTTTTCTCACTATTTTAGACCTGGAAATTCTGAAAATTTAGTGATGAAAAATATGTCATTTGGATGTGTTGGATGTGTAATGGGAGTTAGGATAATTTTAGGAAATTGTTTTAGAGTGAAAATAAGTGAAATCGGTGAAAAACGGCGTTACCAGGTGAGTTTTGAGCTTATCGGATAACGACAGCCAAAACAGTGAATTGGTCACTATGATTTCGCCCAAACCGCACTTTTACAGTAAATGACCCCAAATGATATCAGTGCGATTCTGATCCTACATCCATCACATATTTCATGCTTGATATATGATATATAATCCAATTTTTATATTTACACATGCTTGTTATCTAGATGTTTCTTGATTTTTCGATTATACGCTAAAAGGAAATGTAACGGAGATTTAATGGTTAAGTTAAGTTATGTTTTCCCGGGTAGAATTAAACTGTTGAGAAATTGATCTAGATTAAATATCTACATCTGATGTAGAGTAAACTCCACTTTAGGAATATCATGTTAAATAGGGCTTTATACTAACTAGTATTATGAATACTTGTTTCTTGGTTCGCCTTGTAAGTACGGATATGAATGATTTCCTGATGTTGTAGTTGTATCATGTCAAAGTTGTGCAGTTATGGCTGATGGTAGTTCATTTGTACCGGTAGAACTTATATGATAAGAGACAAATTCAAGTGGAAGTGCATTTCCTGAACGTGCCAAAGCTGTCAAGATTACATCGGTAGCTTGAGCCTGTCAAGTGTAGCCTTGATACGCCTCATGTGAACGTGTCAAAGTTGTCACAACGAGAAATGGTCAGGTCCAAAATCTGAAGTCACAACGATTGTGATTGACAATGAGTTGTCTACCTGTGAATATACATAGGCGAGAATGTGCCAAAGCTATGAGTCGAAATATATTCTTGGGGTCCACTTCTCACTATGGAATTCGATTTAATTATTGAATTCTCATTTTCTTTTGGGGATTATGGTATTACGTAAAGTAGTGGGAGACACTGTTGGGTTAAAAATCCATAATTTAGGCAGTGTGTAATGTTATGAAAATTGTCTGCTATTGTTTTCCTTATTCTGTCGTGCAGATAGATTTTAACTTCTAATCCACTACATGTATATTTGATATATGTTTTCTGACTTCATTTCTGGTTATAGATTTCTAGAATCGGTTCTAGAGTAGACTAGTTTAGGATATTATTTTTAGAGAGAATGGTTTCTTGTGCAATAAGGATTGAAATGAATTGGTTCATATCTCGAGATTCTTCACTGACATTAAAAAAACCCCATTAGGTATTTACTTATCTAATAATGACGTTTCTTGGCTTTAGTGACCTTTAGTGGTCATGTGTCCGACATTGTTTGTTAGTCAATTGTTTGCAACTGTTGTAAATAGTTGAATGCAAATTAGAAAGATAAAGAAAGAAGATGTGTATAGTTGTGTGTAGAGAATATTGATTCTCACAACACGACAACTATAGGTATTAGATACCAAATCTCTCCTCTAGTTATTTAAAATATTATTTAATAATTATTTTGGTATTTGATATCAGAACTTGCGACTATTGGATAGTTACTTGTTCTTTATAAATATTATTACATATTTTAATACGACTAGTAGTGTCATTGACATAGAGATAAACGTTAAGAAATATTTTCGGTAATGTAAAGAATTTAGAACAATAGTTTATAAATTTTTATCTCTTAAGCATTAAATACTTATCTCGCATGGTAAAGGATGGTGTGATAAGATATCACACCACATATCCTTATCCATTTAATGAATATTTTATTTAGGGAATGTGATTAAAATCTCATTTAACCAATTATCGTCATTGGACCACCGATTTGTTAAACTAATATATTGGATATATGTAGTTTAATGAATTATAAATTACATTGGGTAGTTTTCTTTACTTCGTAACTTAGTTAATGAGTTTCCATAACTTAGTTACATATTTTTGAAAGAACACATATTCAACGCCTTGAAAGGTTCGAGAACTTTCAATCTGTTCTGATGAAACATGGATCAAATATTTTGACTGGTTCAAAGAATTTCGATATGAAGTTTTGAAAACTGTATCTTTAAAATTCATCGTGAGTTTTTACATTGTTCAAATATGTTTGATATGATCAAACAGATGAATTTAGGGCAATTAATTTTAAAATTATTTAATGAATGTGATTCTTACTCAATATCATTCTTCTACGATTCCATCGTGATGGAATTTGTGAGTGGGAGGAATCGAATTTTATATGATTTGATTCATTTTATATTGAGTATTGCCATATTAATTTCGATACTTTTGGGGATATGATCCAGTAGCACTCATCATCATTTTGATTGTGGTTCCATTAGTTTCTACAGTTACGTATACGATATATATAAGTAGAAAATTCGAATCGTGAAAAGTTTGAGATTTGAATCTTTCTTTTGTATATCGGTTATACAATTGAAAGTACTTGCGCCACGAAGAAACAAGTAATAATTTATCATTCGTTCTATTTAATAGAATCTTGTATTATATTTAATAGAATATATTTTCTACGATCTCGAGTAATAAAATTATTTTATCACTTGGTGTTTTTGACATCGGATGTTGACGATTGTAGAAAAGATTTGACTTATTGAAGTCAATTATGAGTGTGATGAACAATAAATGGAATCATATAATTAATTAGATGAAAAACCTTTAGTATCTTCCATGTAAGTTCAATAGGATGTCAGAGCCATTTGTAAAGTATTTGATACATAATGGTTGATGTGGAACTCACTTGGAGGATTAGGCCAAGCAAACTCCTCACAACGGATAGAACTCCAAGAACCGCGAATTTGGTTTTTTTTTGTAGGAACAAAACCCTTCCAAGGTCACAAAGAAGACCCACAAAGAACTTGTCTTTGAGAATCCTTAAGATGATTCCCTGTAATATTCTGCTAGCACGGAGACGCCATTAGGGTTGACATGCTTTAGATAAGCCGATTGCATGAAATAAAGGGAATCTCTCTCTTAAGCAATTTTGGCCAAAGCCAAGCTTTCAAGATGAAGCTAAATCCAAAAATGGGTGATTATCTCATTAAAAAGAAATGTTACAATATATAGTACAATAAAAGAAACCATAATGGACGTAAAAATGACCAAAATATCCTTAATAGCTAACTAATGGCTACTTAAAGACTATGCCCTTAATAATCATTTAATAACCTAGAAAACCTACCATAAAAGTCTAAAGTAATAAAGACTTAATCAAAATAGTTTCCAAAAAAGTCAATAAAGGAAAAATAATTAAATCACAAAAATCCAATAAATATGGCAAGTTTTTCAAAGCCATAGCCAAATTGTTTCCTTGACATAAAATCCCCAAAAATTCGTGGCCTTTTTGTATTTAGATTTAATGATGTATTTTGAAGCCTAGTAAGTCTTGTCTTGGCTGAATATTTGGTGTTGGGCTTAATTCGACTTGACTCGTCAAAAGGTATTTGACTTCCGAATTGCTAGTGCGTCAATCTAGTATGATTTGGGTCAAGTGAAATAGCTTTGGACCCACTTCATAGAAGCCCTCATGTGTTGCCATTATGCCTTGGAGTTTTCTGTCACAATCGATAATGGCATTCTATGCTAGCCTCGTCATTGCATCTCTGATCTTCTTAGCTCTCTAGCGTGTGATTGGCCCTGTTGGCACTTGCAAAGGCTCTACCATATTACTAGTCATGACATCTAATGTTCCTTGAGTGGCTGGATTCGTGTCAATGGTTCTACTATTTTCTTAATGAATAAAATTATCCTATAACTTATAGTGAGAGAAATATATGATATCGACTCCGAAACTTAGCATTGAACCATAAATCTAATATTATTCCTAGCTTATTACAATTGAGTTTCGAACTTGATTGAGCTTTTACTATGAATTGTTCATAAAAATGTGTAAATGGTTTGCGCGAGAAAAAATGAAGTGAGCTTATTAGAGGTTTGACCTTTATAGTTTGATAGTATGAAGGGTTATACTAAGCAATTTATCGTAGATTCTGAGAAATTTATCTCTAGCCGCACTAATGAAATAATCTGGATCTGTTAGTTAATGTTAAAACTAGATCGTGTATTTTGGCTAGGATTACAAAGTGGCGTTTCTGAATGGTTCTTCGGTGAAGAGATACATTGAGATTTCTTTGTTTAAAGAATTACGTTCTAAAATAGCCCTGGAGTTTGTATTATGCTAACATTACAGTTTGGTATACTAGCTTATAGAGCCTATTGTAGACTCAAAGAGCTTTCCAGAAATGTGTGTTCTCTAATTTTGAAATGAGTCAGATTGTCTGATTCTATCAAAGCATAGATAATACATATATGATCATAGGGTTAGTGGGAGCGTATAAATTTCTTTCTAATTTTATATTTCCTAACGACATTATCATTATTAAGTTAATAATGAGATGTTTATGAGGTAAAAGGTTTACCTAAGTCTTCTTTTCTCCGTGAATGCAGTGAAAGTAGTCTCTGTTATATTTGATATGAAGTTTTATATATGATATAAAACTAAGAGATTTGTGAGATACTCTCATTAATCTTGCTTTAGATATGATCTAATAAAAGACATAACATAACTATTTGTTTGACAGTTAATTTAACTATTGGACAGTTAGTGTGTCTTTTAGATATAATATTCAGCTTTCGTAAAGAATGATTCCTTAGTCAAAAGAGAAATTGATTAGAATGTCTAGTTAATCTTATGCATCATATGATGATGACATAATGAATATTATTTTATGTACGATTAAAGATATCAATTAAATCGTAATTGTTACGAGCTATTCTGATATGTTGTAGACTATAAGATGGAACTTGTAACATGTTCTGTATTATCTTTGAGATATTAAGAGGGATTTTCTTATTCATTGAGATTATAGACTGCAACCATTTAGGTCAAATTAGATTTGAGTCTAATTATGACGTTAGATGGTCTACGTCATTTAGAGTAAGAAATGATGCAGTGAAAGTGTCACAATTGATTCCACTGTGCGAGTGGAATTAATTGTAACTTATAAAGTACTGACTTATAAAGTTGCATAGTGACCTTCTATATTAGGAGTTTTGGTATTAGTGTTGTGTTTTCGGTTGCCTACATAGTATTATGGATTTGATCCTTAAATACTTAGACAACTCAGTAGTTGTAGCACAATATTGATGTCGCATCTGAGTCATATTGATGTAGAACGTAGGTTCTACAAAATATGAATGATGCTGACCAAGGGAAACATTTGAGATTGTTGGACAAACTCAAAATGTAATAGCGGACCTACTTGCTTATGCCTACCACTTGAGTGCTAAGTGAGCTCTTGAGGGCCATGCATATATGATACACATTAAGATGTGTCTATGATACCATGGATTGACACTAAAATGAGTATGATAAATTATTAGGGTTGGTGTTCGAAGCACCAATCCAGATCGTATTTATGTCTGATTCATAAATACGAACAATTCATTTTTCTATAATATTACGTATTTATGGTAGCACCTTTTGTCTTATATATATATATATATACATATTCAATCTAATTTGATTAGAATAAAACTAAATCTGATTTATTCATATTATATTTAGACAAAAACCCGATGATTTACAACGTAGTGTGCAGTTACAACATAGGTTGTAATTGACATTGGGAAACGTCATTATAAGTTTTATATTCTCAAATAAAGTTTCTGGTCAAGATTTACTGATACGGGTCTGTTGAGACTAGTACATGTCGTATATCGAGACATGGTCCGATGGTTTATCCTAGTGAGCCATGAGTCTTCGGAGACTAGTATAGACATATAGATGTTTATTCGATAAACACTGAATGAATCACCGAAGATTTCCTAATAGATGGTACACCAACGTCAATAGGAATCTTCTCGAGTCGAGTAACATGGTGGTCCTTAGACTTGAGATACCATGGTGGATATATGAGTTATCCTCCACACTTTGATGACAGTCATGTCAAGACCTATTTAAGTCAAACCTCTGTCTGTTTGTCGGGCTCATGATATCCGATGTGTATCAAGATAGAATATGTCAGTCATGTGTACAAGGCATAAGTATCCTACACATGTTTACGATCCGTTAAATCCATGACCGTGGTACACTACGGAAGGGAGTTCTGAGAGTTATTTATAGATCTCAAATATGTAAGTCGATTATATTATACTTTAGGAATTTGACGTTCTCATCTATATCTCTAGTATAATATGGATAGCCTGTGACATAAGGATTATATGTATGCGATTATTTCGACTTGCATAGTTCAGTGAGATTATCTGTAGTCATCATAATTTACGAGTGAGTGAATTATGGACACAAAATTAGATTTCGTGACGAATGAACCTGAACTTAGAGAGTCACACACTATGAATTTTACTCATTGAGCACTTGGGCAACACATTATGAATAATACTGATTATTCATAATATTTTATCAGATTAAATCCGTTAATTCGAATCGTTTAATCAGTAAACGAAAATACACTTGCAAAGGGTATTTTATTCATTTTATATATGTGACGAATATGACAAGTGTCCAAATAATTTATTTAGACATTATATTTGATTAATGTAAAATAAATTATTTGGTGGAAATTTATTAATTAATTAATTGTATATTTTGTATATATAAATAATACATTTCCTAATATTTAATATATCTAATTTGATTAAATTAATATTAAATTAGGGACAAATGTCATAATATCATGACTTATGGAAAAGTTACATTTGCTTGAAAAATGACCAATTTACCATTAAACTCATTTATTAAGTTTTGACTTTTGGCTTATTATATACCTTTACAAGTTAAAAGTCTATTTTATCTTATTTGGCTTACTTGAGCAATTGGTTATTTTGGTCTTTTTGTGTGAAGCTTATTCAATAAGCTTAGCATTAAAAGGACAAAGATATTTTTGTTGTAGGCCACGTTTTTGGCCAATTTTAAAAGTGGAAATTATTTATTTTCTTCTTGGTGAAGAAGTGGCCAAATCCATGGCTCCCTAAAAACTCTTCCAAAAACACCAAGTGAGAGAGTGAGAAGAATCAAGTTTAAAAACAAAAGATTTGAAGAGTTTTGAAAATTAAAATGTAATCTTCAATACTCTTAGACGTATAAAATATTTCTTTTGTTATTCTTATGTGTCCACAAATGTTGTAGAGATTATTCTTTGCTCTAAATTTGGGGTTTTTATTTTGGGTTGATGGATTGAGTTGGTAGAAGCATGTGTAAGCTTACTTTGAGCTAGATTAATGTAATTTGAGTTCAATTTATTGTTGGACAACTTAGTTGTTATTCTAGAGTTGTTGAGCACTCTAAATTGATGGAGTTGGTGCTTGAAGTGTAAGTGTTCCTAGAACATGCCAAGGATCTCTAAGGTGATTTATGTGTGAATAAATAAAAGAAAGTTGTGAAAATACTCACTTTGATAGGATGAAGTTCAAGAATTTTTCTTCTTTGTTGGAAGCTCCAAGCCTTTGATTTGAATTCCAAACTCAATGGTGAGTTTCCCTATCACCTTTAATTAACTCCCAAAGTGCTAGCTTTGTCCAAAAATGGAAGCAAAATTTTCTCTCCAAGAGAAAGGAAGAATCGGCCATGTAGAGAGAAATGAGAGAGATGAGTGAATAGTTTGTTGACTTGGTTGGTGTGTGTTATAAAATAATCCAATTACTTTTTCAAACCACTTCCATCACAATTAAATGTAGCCAACTACTCACATCAAGTGTCAAAAGGTTGATGTAAGTAAAGTGGGTCCCACCATTTTAAATACCCAGTAAAATTATTACGGAAGTCGCTTGCGAATTAATTCTAAATTAATTCGTTCGCTAGAATTAAAATCCAATTTAATTCCGTATTGAAATCCAATTTCAATTAATATATCTAATATATTATTTTAGCCCAATTAATTAAATTAAATACTAAAATCCAATTTCACTATTAAATTTACTTTGCCGATTAATTCCAAATTAATCGTGTTCTCTCCTCTCGACGAATTTAATCCCAGATAAATTCTCGACGCAATTAATCCCAGATTAATTCTTTCTCTGATAATTAATCCCAGATTAATTCTTTCCGTAATTAATCTCAGATTAATTTTCTCTCTCATAATTAATCCCAGATTAATTCTGTTCGAGTCAAATGTCATCGGTGAATCTTTGGGAAGCGACCTAAGAGATTCCTGGATATGTTGGCAGTAAACAGGGTCATCAGACTATCCGAACATGTGCGTACCCGCTACCACGTTCTTACTGATTTACAAGACATGGTTGGCTTCCAGCAAAGCATCATGCCTACCTAATTCTCCAGAAATATATTCAACATGGAATATATATAGTATGTATCAGGCGTAGTATATATTGTATTGCGTATTACGATCCAGTATCTAATGTCACATGCTAGGCCTAGGGCTGGAATTGTGTCTGCCCCGTACGAACATATATAGGATCACTAGCAACTAGTCTCTTTAATCGGATAATCATGACCTAGTCATATCACTAGCAACTAGTCTCTTTAATCGGATAATCATGACCTAGTCATACTATCCCGATAGCTATAGCATTTATAAGTACTAGTTATGTATCCTTGCGTGACCATCATCTCCATATGACTGAAGTGATACATCCATCTTGACATCACACCCAACACACTACGATTCTCAGTATACCCAGAAGAGGCGTACACAGAACCTGTTAAAGACCCGGACGACCAAAACCAAAGTATACTGATTGTCGCAAGTATTAGCGATGCAAGTCTCATGTTAAGACCATAAACACCTACCCTGATTCGGATTCCCGTAGACACATAGTCATACTACCAATGGGATTCTGAGGGGTATATCCAGAGCGAATCTGTTCCCGTACTATCGGCAAACAGAACCTCCTATCACACTTGCATGAGTATCCAATACCCAAATATATGAGAACTATGTCGTTAAGCTTCCATAACGCGCACAAATGTAATACTAGCCTATTCCGTATTATCGATGTCCAGTCTCGATAATACTACGACTAGAGATATTTAATGATTAAACCTTCGTGGATTAATATTGTCTCATATTTTATTAATATGGTACTAATCATATGGACCTTTATCATTTATATATCCAGGTAATCCAATTACAAATGATAAAATAGCAATTTCCTTTGTCACATGGTTAATTTTGTACAAGAACACCATGTTCTTTACAAAATAGTGATGCTATGGGTCATAATTGTCCAACAATCTCCCACTTGGCCTATAGCCAATCACTCAAAAGTCTAACACCATAACTATATATGGGTCGCTCAAACTTCTGCTGAGAAATAGCTTTCGTCAGCGGTTTTGCAAGGTTATCATCTGATGCGATTTATTCGATCATCACATCGCTACGATGTATGATCTAACGAATCAGATGAAATAGTTGAAGTACATACTTGGATCGTTGATGAGACCGCGGTTCTTTAGCCTGTGCTGTAGCCCAGCTCAGCTGCTAACAGAACTACTCCTAATCCAATTAGGAATTTATAGATCCAAAATGCTTCTTTTGCTGCCTCAGTTGTAGCAATATTCCGCTTTTATTGTTTAATCGGAAACAGTATCTTGCTTGGAAGATTTCCAGCTCACTGTTCCGTTATTCAAACTTAATATGTACCCTTATTGCGACTTACAGTCGTCTTTCTCGGTTTGGAAACTTACAGCGGTGAACCCAGTCACCTCAAGTTCTCATTTCCCCATATTGTCAGAAAGCATCCTTAGTTCATCCAAGATACTCAAGGATGTTCTTTACTCAATCCAGTGACCATCACCTGGATTGGCCTGATTGCGTCTATATATGCTCAAAGCATATGAGACATCAGGTCGCGTATATTTCAAAATGTACGAGCTCTGGGAGAGTGTCAGCAGCTTTCTAGATCTATCCCAGTAGATCTTTATTCCCAGAATAAAGCCTGCTTCTCCCAGGTATTCCATGGAGAATTTTATGAAAGCCAAGCTTTCACCGATTATAGTATGGGAATGTTATTACCGAGAAGCAATACATCATCAACATAAAGACAATGAATGTCAGTGTGCCCCCACTAACCCTCTTATATACACAAGAATCATCTTCGTTTTGAATTAAATCATATACCATTATGATTACATCAAAACAATGGTTCCCATAATTCAATACTTGCTTCAATCCATAAATGAATTTATTTAACTTGCAAACCTTGTTTGTATGTTTAGGCACGACAAAACTGTCAGGATGTTGCATACAAACATCCTCCAAAAGGTTTCCGTTAAGGAAAGCGGTTTTGGCGTTCAGCTGCCATATTTTATAAACAAAATATGCAATAATAGTAAACATTATCCGAATAGATTTAATCATGGCAACATGTGAAAAGGTTTCGTCGTAATCAACATTATGTCGTTGATGATACTATTTCTATACAAGCCTAGATGCATACATTTGTATGTTGCCATCCATGTTTGTCTTACTTGAAGACCCATTTAGTACCAATAGGCACAATGCCTTCTGGTACATCAACCAGTATCCAAACATGGTTCGTATACATGGAATCCATTTCGGACTTCATGGCTCTTTGCCATAAAAGGAGTCGATATCTTGTATCACTTCCTCATACGTAGTTGGTCCATCTTCCTCAATAAGATTAATATCTACATGAGGTGAGATCAAAAACCCATACCTCCCAGGTTGTTTTCTGACTCTCTCCGACATACGCGGTTCTTGTGTATTCAAAGATTGTGGTACAGTTTCATCCCTGATGAACTGTTCATGTTCCGTAAGGGATCGGTGCCTGGAATAGTATCACTCTGATTTTCATCGAGTTCTACTTTCTTCCCACTTACCACTGCATTTAGGAATTCCTTTTCGAGGAAAACCACATGGAGAGCAACAAATATATTGTTCTCTTGTGAGTTGTATAAGTACTATACTTTGGTTTCCTTAGGATAACCTACAAATATGCACTTATCCGATTTGGGTTCTAGTTTGGTATCATCCAAACGTTTAATTATATGCCCAACAGCCCCAAATCTTCAGGAATGAGAAACCCGGTTTCTTTCCTATCCATATTTCATATGGGGTCTGTCTAACAGACTTTGTCGGAACCATATTCAAAATAAGTATTGCACTGTTTAATACGTATCCTTAGAAGGAAATTGGTAGCTCAGAGTGACTCATCATTAACCTTACTGTAGGAACGAGGTACAGAGGTACGGCGACGCTGTCCAGGCCCGTGGCCCGTTGGGAGTACGGAGTAGCCCGCGGGGGACTAAACCAGAGAATAAAGGAGTCGCCACCCAGTGTGAACAGGGAAATGATTTAAGGCCGCACTCACCCCTCACAGGGGAAGACCTCAAACCGTTGGGTTCGGAATGGTCCCTTACTTATGCCAATTGTAATGAAAGGATTTATGCAATAGTGTAACCAAGTCTTATGAAACACATGCAAAATAATTTAATCAACACCCAAGTTTGCACACCCATAAAAGTAAATTAAATAAAAACGAGCGCATAATTCCATAAACATATCAAATAAAGAAATGCAAAAATATAAATAAATAATAACGGTAAAAAGCGTCAGTAATAAAGTGAGATGATTAAGTATGTAATGCAAAAGAAATGACCAAAGAAGCAAACATGCATGAAATATGAGGAAGAGAAGTCGATTCACTGCATGCACGTTCGTGTAGCGTTCGGAAACGTGTTCGAATGGTAAACAGAATGCATACGTTCGAGTAGTATTTGGAAACGTATTTGAACGAGATAAGGTCGAATGCATGCGTTCGAGTAGCGTTTGAGAACGTGTTCGAAAGAGATTACCAAAGTGGTATCTAAAATGACACAAACACATGCGTGAATGTTTCTCAAGCGGTACGTGGAGTTGTATCCCAAGTACAGACCGTACTATTGTCCATTCAGATTCGGCTACGGAATTTATGTCTGGGTTTCCATCCTCTATACCGCGAGAGGCAACACTCAAGCATTACCACGGCATGAATCCGAAAATGAAAAATGAAAAATATCAATAAAAAAAAGATGAATAGCGAAATCAATAGAAGAAGGGCAGGGCAAACTATGGTAAAGGTAGCCTTTAGGCATTTCCCTCGAATAGAGGACCTTTAATCCAACATGATTAGCCCATGCGTACAAGATTGATACATAGATAAACAAAGTAATAACATATGAAAAGTAAATAACGGAATGATAAAAGAGATGCGACCAAATCCGACATCTATATGGGACCTCATATGCCCGATTGAACGTATTTCGTATTCAATCAAGCATACTTCGTCCGACGTGGCAAAACATCGCGGTAAAGGTAGCCTTTAGGCATTTCCCTCGAATAGAGGACCTTTAACCCACATGATTATCCCATGCGCACTAGATAACAATGCATGAATAAACAAAACAATAATACATAAAAAGTAAATGACAGAATAATAAAAAGGGGCGCGATAAACTTATGTAAAAGTAGCCTTTAGGCATTTCCCTCGAATGGAGGACCTTTAACCCAACATGATTAGCCCATGCACATTAGATAACTATGCATGAATAAACAAAGCAATAATACGCAAAAAGTAAATAACTTAATAATAAGAGAGATGCGACCAAGGTCGACATCTATATGGGACTTCATATGCCCGACTGAACGTATTTCACATTCAATCAAGTATACTTCGTCCGGCGCAGCAAAACATTGTGGTAAAGGTAGCCTTTAGGCATTTCCCTCAAATGGATGACCTTTAATCCAACGTAGTTAGCCATGCGTACTAGATTGACAATGCATAAATAAATAAAGCAATACCATGTGGACAGTAATAACAGAATAATAAAATATATGCGACCAAGGCCGACATCTATATGGGTCCTCGTATGCCTGATTGAACGTATTTCACATTCAATCAAGTATACTTCGTCCGGCGCGGCAAAACATTGTGGTAAAGGTAGCCTTTAGGCATTTCCCTCAAATGGAAGACCTTTAATCCAACGTGGTTAGCCCATGTGCACTAGATTAACAATGCATAAATAAATAAAGCAATACGTAGAAAATAAATAGCGGAACAATAAACACAAACAACGAATGAACACAAAATTAAATAACAAAACGAAACACGCGCTTGAAAGTTTCTCAAGCGGTATGTGGAGTTGTATCCTAAGTATATGTTGGACAGTTATGACCCATAGCGTCACTATTTGTACAGATCATGGTGTTGTTGTACAAATTAACTATGTGACAAAGGAAATTGCTCTCTTATCATTTGTGATTAGATCACCAAGATGTATAAATGATAGGAGGTCCATATGATTAGTTCATGGATTGAGATGATATGAGACAGTATCAATCCACGAAGGTTTAATCATTAAATATCCCTAGTCAGAGTATTATCAAGATTGGACATCGATAATGCGTAAAAGACTAGTATTACACTTGTGCGCGTTGTGAGGGCATAACGACATAGTTCTCATATATTTGGGTATATGATACTCATGCAAGTTTAGTAGGAGGTTGTGTTTTACCGATGGTACGGAAAACAGCTTCGCTCTGGATAGACCCCTCGGAATTCCATTGGTAGTATGACTATGTGTCTATGGAAGTCCGAAATCAGGGTAGGTGTATTTGGTCTTAACCTGAGACTTGCACCGCTAACACTTGCGACAATCAATATGCTTTGGTTTTAGGTCGTCCAGGGCTTTAACATGTTCTTTGTACGCCTCTGCTGGGTATATTGAGAATCGTAGTGTGTTGGGTGTGATGTCGAGACGGAAGTATCACTCCAGTCATAGTGGAGATGATGGTCACGTAGGATACAAAACTCGTTCTCTTATATGCTGCAGCTATCGGGATAAAATGACTAGGTCATGTCTATCCGATTATAGAGACTAGTTACCAGAGATCCGATATGTGCTTCGTACGGGGCTGACACATTTCCAGCCCCAGGTCTAGCATGTGACATCCGATACTGGATCGAGATACGCAATAATACATATACTACGCCTGATATAGATCACATATTCATGTAAGGATATTTCTGGAGAATTGGGTAGGCATGGCGCTTTGCTAGAAGCCAACCTTGTCTTGTAAATCGGTATACACGTAGTACTAGGTACTTACGTGTTCGGATAGTCCGACGACCGCATTTATTGTCAACATATATGGGGATCTCATGGGTCGCTTCCCAAAGATTCACCGATGACGTATGACTCGCACTTTATTAATCTGGGATTAATTAGATGAGAGAGAAAATTAATCTGGGATTAATTGCGGAGATATTTTATCTGGGATAAAATATCATTTAAAGAGAGAGAACGATCAATTTGGAATTAATCGATAAAATAATATATTCGATATATTATACGAAATTGGATTTCGACGCGAAATTAAAATTAGATTTTAATTCGGGCGAACGAGTTAATTTAGAATTAATTCGTTAGCATCGGAATAGTGATTTTGCTAGGCATAATTATTAAATTACGTCGCAACGGAAAAATCGTTAATTTGGAATTAGCGAACTCGAGCCCGGGAGTGTTTGCGAGTGCATTCGTATTTCGAATTCGAATGAGGCACGCAAGTCACATCAAGCGTCAAATCGTTAGTCACATCAAGCGTCAAATCATTAGTCACTTTGAGTGATGTGACAACTTGTCACTTTTTGATTGAGTGATGTGAATAGTAGATTGGAGTTGTTGGAAAGCTTTTTGAAAGCTTGAATGACATATATTGTTATTTTAATAATTTGTATATGTTTTATTTTGATTTTTGAAATTAAAAGAAGTGTATTAGATACACTTAACATATAACAACCAAAAACAACTCTCTCTCTTCACTTTTCTCTTCCTCTCTCTCACGCCCACAAAGGGCAGAATTTTCTCTCTTCTGTTTCAGCTCACTGCCGAGAATAGAGAGGATGAAATTGATGTTTTTTGAGGCAAAAATCAAGAGTGCTAGCACACATCGGAGTCTTGCGAAGGTGATAGGGAAACCGCACACGTGAGCAAGGAATCAACACAAAGCTTGGAGCTTGATGGAGATGATCCTTGGACGGAAAATGGAGGAGCCAAATTCAGCCACTGCCGTGACCACCAAGGAGGGCAGAAAATAATTTTGTTCATCACCGCATTGCCTCAACCGCTCGATGTAAGTATTCCGTAACTTCTTCGTGTATTCACATGTATGTTTCTTGCTTTAATCGATCCTCGGGACTTAGAGATTTCCCAACAATGGTATTATAGCGAGTAAAAGTATGAAACTTGATTTAGGGTTAAAATTGGGTAAAATGTATTTGAGCATCATTTGATGAAATTGGATTATTGAGTATGCTTAAATGTTGTTTAATTGAAGATTGATTGTATCAATTTCATGAAAAATGGTTTGGAATAATTTTTCCCAAAATCATAGGCTTGGTCGAGAATGATACTTGCCCTAATGTCTTGAATTTTTTGTTTTTTGATTCATTGGATGACTTGAAAAACAATTGGGAATGTTGATTTAATGTTGAATTGGATTTAATTGGATTGAATTCGAATCGGACATAAAAATCCCCACATTGCCGAGACTAGGAAACATGTAAAATGGGTTTCATTTTTGTTAAAATGTGTTTGACATGTTTTAATGTTGATAAGCATGATTAATTAGGCTAATTGGTATTTTGGAAATATTGATTTGGGTAATTAATTATGTAATACACTTTAGATTAATTAAATATGAAATTTGGAATTTTTGTAATTTAATTAATTGGGCTTAAATTGGATTTGGGCTTGAAAAGTTGTTATTGGGCTTTAATGGGATTGGTTGTACCAAGATGGGTTTAGGCTAAATTGGTTGGATCCAATTGGGCCCAAAACCACATCCATAAAGTCCAATTATGACTTAATGGACCTTTAAACTTTAATTGGGCCTAATGAGCCTAAATTGATTTCTAGGCTTATGGGGTTATGCCTTGATTGGGCTTTGGTTATTGGATTTGACCCAGGTTGACCAAAAGTCCATGCCTTAAGAAATTAATTAAAAGCCCATTGGACTTTAATTAAATTAACATCGGATGTTAATCGGGCTTTGAGACCCGTAACAATTAAATTTGGAATTTAAGTTGTAAAGGTTCGTCAAATAAAGTGTAGTATTTAATTTGGAATTAAATAGCGAATTAGTATTAAATACATATTAAATTGGATTTAATGTTGTAGTTTAATTTAATTCAAGAATTCTTACTTTGAGTACTTATTCACAAAACGAGTTTGACTCGAGCAAAATCAAATCATGTTTGAACATTGGATGATCATTAATTATCAGATTAATTAATTGGATTAGATTGATTGATAACATGCTTGTGTGAATACATGGTTGCGATGCATGAATAATGTATATCGGATGGATATTAGATGGGTGTGGCAATTTTGGAAATTGTTGTAATAAATTTAGAATTTATTAATTGGACCTGTGTGTCCAGCCTATTACCTCATTACTCTGTGTATTTCTCTTCTCACCTATTCCCCTCAATGTAAATGAGGTTTCTTTAGAAGTGTTATGTAACCGGTAGAAGTAATACTTGTGCTAGCGGGAGAAAGGAAAGGGAGAGATTTGATCTAGGATCAATGTGTTAAGTATTCATTCGCATATCATTATTATTTATTTATTTACGCGCCTTATTATGTGTTTAGAATGCATGTTTAAGGGTGTATGATGATGAGACCTTAACAAAGATAATAAATTGGTTGCCAATTTGCACGCGGAAAACCCTCAAATATTATTAAGCGTTTTTTCCTTCCATTGATTGATTTTTACTTAAGATCCAAGACTGGAATTGGTTTGTTGGCCAAAGTCAAGGCATTTGTCCATCGAGGATGTGTTTGAATCACGAGAGCTTTGTTCCATATCGGTGTCTTGTCCAAGTTGTGGTTTGTTGGCTAAAGTCAAGACCACTTCTTGTCCATCGACATTGATTACGAAGCTTTCCATGGTCAATGGGTTCCGCTTAACTGGGATCACTAAGTTTGTTGTGCCAAAGCCAAGGCTTAGTTGATTCAGAGGAAAAAGATTAGGTAATATATTGGATATATTGGCATATATAAGGTATATGTTTCGGACTTGGATGCCCCCTACTGGATCTAGCAATTGGATGGGATCCAATTGATCTTAGAGATCTACCTAGTTAATTATCATACAATTTGTTGGCCAAAGTCAAGATTGTGTGACATTTAACGGGATCCTAGCCCACTAGGAAACACGGTTTCCCGAGTAGAGGCTCGCCGAAAAATAGTGGGAGGCAAGAATTAAATTTGCAATATTCGTTTAATTACTTGACATACACGCTCAATAACAATTCATTCGTCATTAAATTAAATGTTAGTTGGACTAATATTTAAATGATTGTTTTAATAAACAGTTGGACTATATTCAAACTATTCATTTATAGTTGATTATATAATTGGATTATAGTAATCAATATATTTGATTTAATTAATTATAGTTGATTTTATAATTGGATTATATTAATCAATATAATTGAATTTAAACTATTAAATTATAGTTTATTATATAGTTGGACTATAGTAATCATTATAATAAATAGTATTTGAAATCGTTGATTAAATATTTGGACTATTAGAATCAAGATAAAATTGAAAGATTGACATTTAAAACATAATCCTAGGGAAAATGTATTTAAATGGTTTAATTTTCAAATTGGGAATAAAATTTCAGGATGGTCCTGGAAACTAATAAGTTACTTTATTTGATAAAATAACATATTAGGCCTAAGCCCGGAGTTAAGCAAATAAGTGGAACATGATATTTGGAATATTCATGTGATGATAACTTTAGTGCTTACTCCATTAAACTTGCTAATTAGACTCCTTAATTTCTTAATCAGAACTAAGGATTAGATCCTTATAGTATGATATTGAAATTGAAGGATCTTCATAGATCTATTTTTAGATCTTTGAAGTATTAAATTGCAATAGTAAACTCTTGGAGAGTTAATGGCTATTCTCAAGGAGACAAAGTCAAAGTTTGCAATAAGGCAAGAAGCGCAAGGCGCATCTCACTTCGACGTTCCGGAAGGCCAAGGCTTGGTCAAACGCTTCTGGAGTGTGGAAAATGGCAAAGGCAAAGTCATTAGAATCTTCTGGGAAGATAAATGACATATCCCAAAATGTCTGCCTAAATTGTGGCAAACGGGATCGCGGAAGCGTGACTACCGTTTGGACAAAGCAGACATGAAGGAATTGAAGACGAGCAAGGCTCTGACTTCAAATATGATTGTCATAAATATGTTCACTACTAGTATTAAAATTGAATTTTAGATACTAAGTGTGGTACATAAATATGTACTGGTGTGCAGAATCTGCTATGAGCAGGATACTGATTTCAGATGAGATAAATCTACGAATTGAATACGGGACAAAAGTTGATGTTTTAACCGTAGATACCTAAGTTTAGGAACTACCCTTCGGGTGTGTACTTAAATTAGGAAACTGTTGTAATGTAACTAGTTTGACTAGATACATTATCTCTATATCAGGGTTTAACCCGTTGCGGGTATACCTTTATATTCTAGAACACTAAAGTGTTTTATTTTATAAAAATTATATTGAGATAAACACATTAGATGTGAATAACAGCATTTATATTTTGAATATAAATATATCTCAAACATCTAACATGACAAACAAATAGCTCAAACTGATTTGATCAGATGAAACTCATGAGTGGCATTGTTGTCTGGGACACAATTAAACAAGACTCGTATATCCATACTTTCGAAGAGTGTGTACTAGGACTGATTTGATCCTATTCAAATAAAGTCTACGAATCTAGTTTATTAGGCAAAGTACCTATAACACCTTTACTTGGTAAAAGTGTAACTGCCACCGATCTGTTAGCCCTAGTTCATAGTGAAGCAAGTGGGCCCATATCTAGCTAGGCTAGAGGTGGATATGAATATTTCGTGACCTTTACGGATGTGTCTTCGCGTTAGGATTATGTGTTTCTTTTGAAACACAAATTGGAAACTTTTTCAGTTTCGACATGAAATAGACAAAACGATCGGCTAAAGTATTAAATCATCACGGTTAGACCATGATGAAAATACTTAAGCAATAAGTTTCTTAAATACTTGAAAGAGTATAGTACTCTTTCAATGAGGACTCCTCCCGGAACACGTCAATCTGACAGTGTGTCCGAATGCATAAACCGAATTTTGTTAGATATGATAAGGTTAATCATGAGTCGCTCTGAGCTACCATTTCCTTAACAGGATACGCATAAACAGTGCAAAACTTATTTTGAATAAGGTTCCAAAATCTGTTTGACATACTTCATATTAGATATGAACAGGAAAGAAACCAGGTTTCTCATTCCTGATTTGGGAATGCTGGGCATATGTTTGGATGATACCCAACTAGAACCCAAATCGGATAAGTGCCTAAGTTGTGGTTATCCTAGGGAAACCAAAGTATAGTACTTAAACAACTTACTAGAGAACAATGTAATTGTTGCTCACCATGCGTTTTTCCTAAGAGGAATACCGATATGCAGTGGTAAGTGTGAGGAAAGTAATACTCGATGAAAATCAGAGTAATACTGTTCCTGGCACCGATTTCTTAATGGAACACAAATAGTTCATCAAGGATGAAACTATACCAATAATCTTCGAATACACAAGAACCACGTAATTCGGAGAGAGTCAGAAAAAACCTGGGGTATGGGTTTTCTGATCTCACCTCATAAAAATGTCAATCTTATTGAGGAATACGAACTGACTACGTATGTGAACAATACAAGGTATCGACTCCCTATTATGGCAAAGTTCCATGAAATCTGAAATGGATTCCATGTATACCAACCAAGTTTGGATACTAGTTGATGTACCGTAAGGCATTGTGCCTATTGGTACTATATAAGTCTTCAAGGAAGACATACATGGAAGGCAACATACCAACGTACTAAGCTAGGCTTGTAACGAAAAGGTATCGTTATCAACATTGTGTTGATTATACAACGAAATCTTTTACTGTTGCCATGGTAAATCCATTTGGATAATGCTTGCTGATGCTGCATATTTCATTTATGAAATGTGGCAGCTAAATACCAAAACCGCTTTCCTTATCGGAAACCTTTTGGAGGATGTTTACAACATCGTTTGCAGGTTATTCGATCCATGGATGGATTGAAGCAAGCATAGCGTTCTTGGAACTATCGTTTTGATGTAATCATAATGGTATATGATTTGATTCAAAATAAAATGATTATTGTGTATATAAGGAGGTTAGTGGGAGTGCACTGACATTGAATGTCCTGTATAATAATGATAATATATCATTTCTTGGAAATGATATTCCCAAATACAATCGGTGAAAGCTTGGCTTTCATAATAAAATTCTCCGTAGAATTCTTGGGAGAAACAACCTTTATTCTAGGAATAAAGATCTACTGGGATAGATTTAAAGTTGTTAATAATCTCCGAGAAATAGTACATTGAAAAATGTACATGACCTGGTGTCTCATACGCTTTGAGCATATGGAGCCACAATCAGGCCAATCCAAGTAATAATCATTGGATTGATGTTAAGAACATCCTTTAGTATCTTAGAGAACTAAGAATGCTGTCTTAAACTATAGAGAATGAGAACTTGAAGTGACTGGGATCACTGCTGCAAGTTTCCTAAACCGATAATAACGATTATAAGTCGTAATAACGGTACTATACAGTTTGAATAACGGAACAGTGAGCTGGAAATCTTCCAAGCAAGATACTGTTACCGGATAAACAACATAAGTGGATTATTGCTGCAGCTAAGGCAACAATAGAAACCTTCTGGATTGATAATAATCCTAATTAGATTAGGAATAGTTCTGTTAGCAGCTGAGCTAGGCTTCAGCGTAGGCTAAAGAATTAACGGTCTCATCAACGATCGAGATATATACTTCGACTATTCATCTGATTCGTTCGGATCATACATCGTGGCGATGTGATGATCGAATAAATCGTATCAGATGATAATCATGCAAATCCGCTGACGAAAGCATTCCTCAGCAGTTTGAGCGAACCGTACATAGTTCGGGTGTAGGACACGCAAGTGACTGGCTATAGGCCAAGTCGGAGATTGTTGGACAGTTATGACCCATAACGTCACTATTTGTACAGATCATGGTGTTGTTGTACAAATTAACTATGTGACAAAGGAAATTGCTCTCTTATCATTTATGATTAGATCACCAAGATGTATAAATGATAGGAGGTCCATATGATTAGTTCCTGGATTGAGATGATATGAGACAGTATCAATCCACGAAGGTTTAATCATTAAATATCCATAGTCAGAGTATTATCAAGATTGGACATCGATAATGCGTAAAAGACTAGTATTACACTTGTGCGCGTTGTGAGGGCATAACGACATAGTTCTCATATATTTGGGTATATGATACTCATGCAAGTGTAGTAGAAGGTTGTGTTTTACCGATGGTACGAAAAACAGCTTCGCTCTGGATAGACCCCTCGGAATTCCATTGGTAGTATGACTATGTGTCTATGGAAGTCCGAAATCAGGGTAGGTGTATTTGGTATTAACCTGAGACTTGCACCGCTAATACTTGCGACAATCAATATGCTTTGGTTTTAGGTCGTCTAGGGCTTTAACAGGTTATGTGTACGCCTCTGCTGGGTATATTGAGAATCGTAGTGTGTTGGGTGTGATTTCGAGACGGAAATATCACTCCAGTCATAGTGGAGATGATGGTCACGTAGGATACGGAACTCGTTCTCTTATATGCTGCAGCTATCGGGATAAAATGACTAGTTCATGTTTATCCGATTATAGAGATTAGTTACCAGAGATCTGATATGTGCTTCGTACGGGGCAGACACATTTCCAGCCCCAGGCCTAGCATGTGACATCCGATACTGGATCGAGATACGTAATAATACGTATACTATGTCTGATATAGATCACATATTCCTGTAAGGATATTTCTGGAGAATTGGGTAGGCATGGCGCTTTGCTAGAAGCCAACCTTGTCTTGTAAATCGGTATAAACGTAGTACTAGGTACTTACGTGTTCAGATAGTCTGACGACCGCATTTACTGCCAACATATCTGGGGATCTCATGGGTCGCTTCCCGAAGATTCACCGATGACGTATGACTCGCACTTTATTAATTTGGGATTAATTAGATGAGAGAGAAAATTAATATGGGATTAATTGCGGAGATATTTTATCTGGGATAAAATATCATTCAAAGAGAGAGAACGATTAATTTGGAATTAATCGATAAAATAATATATTCGATATATTATACGAAATTGGATTTCGACGCGGAATTAAAATTAGATTTTAATTCGGGCGAATGAGTTAATTTAGAATTAATTCGTTAGCATCGTGAATAGTGATTTTGCTAGGCATAATTATTAAATTACGTCGCAACGGAAAAATCATTAATTTAGAATTAGCGAACTCGAGCCCGAGAGTTTTTGCCAGCGCATTCGCATTTCGAATTCGAATGAGGCACGCAAGTCACATCAAGCGTCAAATCGCTAGTCACATCGAGCGTCAAATCATTGGTCACTTTGAGTGATGTGACAACTTGTCACTTGATTGATTGAGTGATATGAATAGTAGATTGGAGTTGTTGGAAAGCTTTTTGAAAGCTTGAATGACATATATTGTTATTTTAATAATTTGTATATGTTTTATTTTGATTTTTGAAATTAAAAGAAGTGTATTAGATACACTTAACATATAACAACCAAAAACAACTCTCCCTCTTCACTTTTCTCTTCCTCTCTCTCACGCCCACAAAGGGCAGAATTTTCTCTCTTCTGTTTCAGCTCACTGCCGAGAATAGAGAGGATGAAATTGATGATTTTTGTGGCAAAAATCAAGAGTGCTAGCACACATCGGAGTCCTGCGAAGGTGATAGGGAAACCGCACATGTGAGCAAGGAATCAACACAAAGCTTGGAGCTTGATGGAGATGATCCTTGGACGGAAAATGGAGGAGCCAAATTCAGCCACTGCCGTGACCACCAAGGAGGGTAGAAAATAATTTTGTTCATCACTGCATCGCCTCAACCGCTCGATGTAAGTATTTCGCAACTTCTTCGTGTATTCACATGTATGTTTCTTGATTTAATCAATCCTCGGGACTTAGAGATTTCCCAACAGTATAGACCGCACTACCGTCCATTCGGATTCGGCTACAGAATTTACATCCTGGTTTCCATCCGATATACCGCAAGAGATGGCACGCAATCATTAACTCAACATAAATTAAACTATACATAAAACATAACGATGAATGCGAGTGATCGAGAAGGAATAATTGAAAATATAAATAGTAAAGGGGGCCCTCAGGTCTTACCTTTTAAGTTGCTCCTCGCAAGTGCGTTACGTTGTCGCCGGAAGGGTTAATGCTCCGTAACTTTTCTGGTTTACTGATTCGGTTTCGCTGCTGTTTTGCTCACTGTTTTCTCCATCTTTCGTCGCTGGTTTGGACTGTTTTTGCTGCTGTTTGGTGGTTCTATGGCTGATTTTAGGCAGTTTTCTGGGCTATTTTTGGGCAATTTTCCGAGCTGTTTTGGGGACTGTTTTGGACAAGATTTAGGGGCTGTGTTTATGAGTTAATTTTCAGTAACGAGCTGGCTGGTTTTGTTTGTTTTTTTATTCAGTCAGGGCTTATTTTGTTGGTTGTTAAATCGGTCAGTGGGCAGTTATTTGTTGGCTTTGTTGGTCACATGGAGGGTTGCTTTGAGAGAGAGTAAATGGTTTTTGTTTATGATTTAAGTGGAAGGATGTTGGCGTGTTTTCAAGTTGAGAGAGGAGCGACGTGTGGCATTGGTTTGTTTTCTTCTGATTGCCGTGAATGAGTGTCTTTTGGTTTGTGTGAGTGTGTTCTGTGTGTCGGTCAGTAAAGGTGGCTTAGGGGCTGCTCGGTGATAGGTTATTGTTGCCGAGTCTACAAGGTTTTGTGGCTACGTGTAGGGCTGCATGGTGCTTATGTCATCATGTGATGAGTGGAGAGAAGAGACGGAATTATGTTTAGGTTTGTTGACTACTCGTTCAGGTTTTGTGTGAGAGAGAATGAGCCGAGAGAGAGCTAGGTGAGAGAGAGAAGTCGAGAGGTGAAGTTATGGTTCTTTTGGTTCAAAGTTTCGTGAGTGAGAGAGTGTCCAAAAGAGAGGAGGCTATGGTTTATGTGAATACCGAGAGTGAGAAAGGGTTCCGAAGAGTGTGAATGTGCTAAGGGTTGTAGTTTGTGTTCTTAGGTTGAGAGAGAGATGTGGTGCCGTGAGTTGTGTTCTGGAGGATTAAGGTTTTTTTGTTTTCTTTCTTTGTTTTTGGCGTGAGTTTGATGGGA
This sequence comes from Zanthoxylum bungeanum, assembly GCA_019454045.1. Classification (NCBI taxonomy): domain Eukaryota; kingdom Viridiplantae; phylum Streptophyta; class Magnoliopsida; order Sapindales; family Rutaceae; genus Zanthoxylum; species Zanthoxylum bungeanum. Next base: position 91,560 of record SKCR01041357.1, on the reverse strand, counting down.
AGAAGAGAGAGGGACGAGAGAGATTGAGGCCGTGGAGATGGTGGATGAGAGAGGAGACGTGAGAGAGAGGATGTGAAGCTAGGGCTTTTTTATTTGTCAGTGTTTGCCGAATCCTCTATGGTTTTTTATTTTTTTGGTTGTGGCCGAGAGAGAGAGTGTGTCCAGATAGGGGGGCCTAGGGTTTGGTTTTGTAATCTTTTTATACTAGTGTGTTAGGGTTTTCTTTGTTTGGAAAAAATCATGCAATTAAGGGGATATATTTAATTAAATTATTTAGGAAAGAAATTGTGTATTTTTGGTGGGGGAATATCTTTAATTTGGTAGGTGATTTATTTAGATTTTGTCATATGTTAAATGTGTTTTGAATATTTTGGATTTGATTTAGTGGGCCTTGGGCGTGTGTGGGCTTGGGCGTGTGGCCATTTGTGGGTTGCACGGGTTTTGGATGGCGAGGTGCTTTGACCCATGGGCTTTGTTCCCGAACCATCTCTGGGCTTTGTTCCCGGACTGTGTTGAGAGTGGGCTTTATTCCCGAGCTGAATTGAATTGATGGCGAGGTGCCTTGACCCCTGGGCTTTGTTCCCAACCATCTCTGGGCTTTGTTCCCGGACTGTGTTGAGAGTGGGCTTTATTCCCTGGGCTTTATTCCCGAGCTGAATTGAATGTGGGCTTTATTCCCTGGGCTTTGTTCCCAAACTTATGTTGACTGTGGGCTTTATTCCCGAACTGTATTGATTGTTGGCTTTATTCCCTGGGCTTTGTTCCCGAAATTTTGTTGACTGTGGGCTTTATTCCCGAACTGTATTGATTGTGGGCTTTATTCCCTGGGCTTTGTTCCCAAACTTATGTTGATTGTGGGCTTTATTCCCGAACTGTATTGATTGTGGGATTCATTCCCTAGGCTTTGTTCCCGAACTTTTGTTGACTGTGGGCTTTATACCCGAACTGTATTGATTATGGGCTTTATTCCCTGGGCTTTGTTCCCGAACTTATATCGATTGTGGGCTTTATTCACTGGGCTTTGTTCCTAAACCTTTGTTGACTGTGGGCTTTATTCCCTGGGCTTTGTTCCTGAACTTATGTCGATTGTGGGCTTTATTCCCTGGGCTTTGTTCCCAAACCTTTGTTGATTGTGGGCTTTATTCCCTGGGCTTTGTTCCCAAAATTTTGTTAATTGTGGGCTTCATTCCCGAACTGTATTGATTGGGGGCTTTATTCCCGAACTGTGTGTCTTGGCCGCTTTTCTTCAAAACCTGCGAACAAAAACAAGACAAAGATTGCGTGCATGTGACGTATATGCATGTATGCATGGATGTATTTCCTATTCCGATGGGTTAGGCCTTGCTGGTGCTTTTTGGTGCCCTCTACCTACAAATGTCTTTGGTCGCCCCCAAGGCCTGCTTACAGTTACTTTCTGTTAATTCTATTCCGCTCCTTACTTGTAATTGAAATTGTTGGAAAATTATGACCCATAGCGTCACTATTTGTACAGATCATTGTGTTGTTGTACATATTAACTATGTGACAAAGGAAATTGCTCTTTTATCATTTGTGATTAGACCACCATAGATGTATAAATGATAGAAGGTCCATATGATTAGTTCCTGGATTGAGATGATATGAGACAGTATCAATCCACGAAGGTTTAATCATTAAATATCCATAGTCGTAGTATTATCGAGATTGGACATCGATAATGCGGAATAGACTAGTATTACACTTGTACGCGTTGTGAGGGCATAACGGCATGGTTCTCATATATTTGGGTATTGGATACTCATACAAGTGTAATAAGAGGTTGTGTTTTACCGATGGTACGGAAAACAGCTTCGCTCTGGATAGACCCTCGGAATTCCATTGGTAGTATGACTATGTGTCTATGGAAGTCCGAAATCAGGGTAGGTGTATTTGGTCTTAACCTGAGACTTGCACCGCTAATACTTGCGACAATCAGTATGCTTTAGTTTTGGTCGTCCAGGGCTTTAACCGTTCTGTGTGTACGCCTCTGCTGGGTATATTGAGAATCGTAGTGTATTGGGTGTGATGTAAGACGGAAATATCACTCCAGTCATAGTGGAGATGATGTCACGTAGGATACGGAACTAGTGCTCTTAAGTACTGCAGTCATCGGGATGATATGACTAGGTCATGTTCATCCGATATAGAGACTAGTTACCAGACATCCGACATGTGCTTCGTACGGGGCAGAGACACATTCCAGCCCCAGGCCTAGCACGTGACATTCGATACTGGATCGCCATACGCAATACTATGTATACTACGCCTGACATAGATTATATATTCCAGTAAGAATATTTCTAGAGAATTGGATAGGCACGGTGCTTTGCTAGAAGCCAACCATGTCTTGTAAATCGGTAAGCACGTGGTACAAGGTATGCACGTATTCGGATAATCCGATGACCGTATTTACTGCCAACATATCCAGGGATCTCTTGGGTCGCTTCCCAAAGATTCACTGATGACAGTTGAATTAAATTAGAATTAATCTGGGATTAATTAAGAGAGAGAAAATTAATCTAGGATTAATGATGTATTATTTAATCTGGGATTAAATGTGTTCGGAAGAGAGAGAACGCGATTAATTTGGAATTAATCGGTAGAATAGAAAATTTAATAGTTAAATTTGATTTTTCTATTTAATTTATTCGTTGGGCTAAAATTAATATATTGGATATATTATATGAATTGGATTTCATTACGAAATTAAGTCGGACTTTAATACGAACGAACGAATTAATTTAGAATTAATTCATAAAAGACGTTCGTAATATTTGCGAGGCATCGTTATTTAATTAAATTAGATTTAATTATTTAGCGACGAAAGTTCGTTTAATCGGATTTAACGGATCCGAGCCGCGCAAATGTTCGTAGAGACATTTTGAATTTTGAATTCAAATTGTGGGGCCCACTTTACACATGTCACACATGTGAAGTGGTGGTTGGAAAGTGGTTGGCATTTATGCCAAAACCACTACTTTCCAACCACTTGGTTTAGGTGAAACCAAATTACCCCAACTACATGGTTTTGGTGAAAAGGGTAAAAACCCTTAAACAAAACCCAAGCCCACTCTCTTCACATTAGTAATACAACACTTGAAACAAATAGAAACCCTAAAATCCTTGCAAATGGGCGTGAGCTTCATCAAGCATTTTGGGCGTGAACCTTCTCATTCCTCTCTTTGATTTTGTGGCAAAATCAACAAAGCTAGCACTTCATGGAATCAACTAAGGTGATAGGGAAACTAACTCAAGGGTTGGAATCATCACTCAAAGCTTGGAATCAACAAAGGAAGGATCTTGGAGATCTTCAACTCAAAGCTTGGAATCAACAAGGAAGCATCTTGGAGATCTTCTTCTCAAAAATTTTAAAAGCTCAAATCCATTCAATGTAAGTAATTCCGCAACTTATTTTGAATTTATGAACATGTTTTTCATGCTTATTAGATCCTTGGCATGTTCTAGGAACACTAACAATGGTACCAAGAGCCAATTTTAAGCATCAAAATTTTAGGGTTCATGAGACTAAAATTTGGGGCTTTTGTGTTTTGAGCATGATTTCTTGAAATTGATGCTTTGAGCATGCTTAGATTATGTTAACTTAGAGTCGTGCATGATTACATTTGAGAAAAATTGATTGGATCAAATTTTGGACTCCCCCTTAGTGTGGCCGAAACCTACTGCAGTGAACTGGGCAGTTTATTTTTTTTTATAACATCATTGGATGTGTTTAAATGCATGTTAAAATGTTGATTGTTGGTTTGATTGGATTAGAATCAAAGTCAATAAAGTTTATGTTAAAATCAAAGAGCATGTTGAGCATGAAATGATGAATTTAGGATTCAATTTGTGTTGAGCATGAAATGATGTGTTTTGGCTTCAATTTGTGTTGAGCATGAATTGATGGATTAAACATGATTATTAAGTTAATTGGTATTTTGGAAATATTGAGTTTAATTAATTAATCATGGCTAATACACTTTAATTAAAATAATTGTGATATTTGGAATATTATAATTATGTTAATAAGCCTTTAATTATCAATTGGGCTAAAAGTGTGTATTGGGCTTAATGGGCTTGGTTTGACTAAGTTTGGTTTTGGACTTTTGGATTGGATCCAATTGGGCCCAAAACCAATTCCAAAAAGTCCAAATACATCACTTGGCCCTTTAAAGAATTAATTGGGCCTAATGGGCCTAAATTGATTTGTTGGCAATATGGTGATTCCTATTGGGCCTTGGCATTTTGGGTTTGATCCATTATGGCCAAAGCCCATGCCTAAGAATCAATTAAAAGCCCATTGGACTTTAATTGAAATGACATTGGATGTTATTGGGCCTTTGAGACCCATTAAGATTGGATTTGGAATCCAAGTCTTTAAGGCTTATAAGTAAGTGTAAATATTTAATTTGGAATTAAATTGGAATTAGTATTGAATACAAATAAATTGGATTTAAAGTTGTAGTTCGATATAATTCAAGAATACGTACTTTAAGTATTATTCTTAAACGAGTTGGACTCGCGCAAATCAAATCGTTGTTTGAACATTGGATGGTCATTAATCAAAGATTAATTAATTGGATTAGATTGATTGAATAACATTTTTGTATGTATACATGAATGTGTTGTATGAATCATGTATATCGGATGGATATTAGAAGGGCGAGGGCAATTTTGGAAATTTGGAAATTGTAATAAATTTAGAATTTATTTAAATTGGACCTGCGTGTCCAGCCTTTTATCTCATTTCTCATTGTATTTCTATTCTCACCTATTCCCCTCAATGTAAATGAGGTTTCTTTATTGTATTATGTAATTGGGTAGAAGTTAGAATAGTTCTAGCCGGGGGGAGAGGAAATGGAGTGATTTGTTCTAGGAACAATTTGTGACATATCCATCCGCATATCATTATTAATTTTTTTATTTATACGCGCTTTATTATGTATTAGAATGCATGTTTAAGGGTGTATGATGATGAGACCTTAACAAAGATAATAAATTGGTTGCCAATTTGCACGCGAAAAACCCTCAAAACATATTAAGCGTTTTTCCTTTCGTTGAGTGATTCTTACTCAAGATCCAAAGTTGGCATTGGTTTGTTGGCCAAAGTCAAGACCTTTGTCAATTGTGGATGTGTTTGAATTATGAGAGTTTTGTTCCATATCGGTGTCTTGTCCAAGTCGTGATTTGTTGGCCAAAGTCAAGATCACTTCCTGTCCATCGACATTGATTACGAAGCTTTCCATGTCAATGGGTTCCGCTTAACTGGGATCATTAAGTTTGTTGTGCCAAAGCCAAGGCTTAGTTGATTCAGAGGAAAAAGGTTAGGTAATATATTGATATATTGGCATATATAAGATATATGTTTCGGACTTGGATGTCCACCTACTGGATCTAGGAATTGGATGAGATCCAATTGATCTTAGAGATCTACCTAGTTAAGTATCATACAATTTGTTGGCCAAAGTCAAGATTGTGTGTTATTTAACGGGATCCTAGCCCACTAGGAAACTAGGTTTCCCGAGTAGTACTCACAGAGGGTTAGAGGCTCGCGAAAAAATAGTGGGAGGCAAGTATTAGATTTGCAATATTCGTTTAGTTACTTGCCATACGCGCTCAATTAAATATCATTCATCAAATAAATTAATATTAGTTGGAATAATATTTATTGTTGTTTTAATTAAACAGTTGGACTGTATTCAAACCCCTTCATTTATAGTTGATTATATAATTGGATTATAGTAATCAATATATTTGAATTTTACCATCATTTATAATGATTATATAATTGGATTATAGTAATCAATATAATTTGATTTTAACCAATAAAATTGTAATAAGTTATATAGTTAGACTATAGTAATCATTACATTAGATTGTACCTGAAATCGTTGATTAAATAGTTGGACTATTAGAATCAAGATTAAATTGAAAGATTAGTGTTTAAAACATTATCCTAGGGAAAATGTGTTTAGACGACTTTAAATTTTCAAATGGGGAATAAATTTCAGGATGGTCCTGGAAACTAATAAGTTACTTTATTTGATAAAATAACATATTAGGCCTAAGCCCATAGTTAAGCAAATAGTAGATCATGGTCTTTGGAAGATCATGTGACGATAACTTTAGTGCTTGATCCATTATACTTGTCAAAATGACTCCTTAATTTCCTAATCAGAACTAAGGATTAGATCCTTAAAATATGATGAAGAAATTGAAGGATCTTCATAGATCTATTCTTAGATCTTAGAAGTATTAAATTGCAATTAATAACTCTTGGAGAGTTAATGGCTATTCTCAAGGAGATAAAGCCAAAGTTTGCAATAAGGCAAGTAGCGCAAGGCGCACCTTACTTCGATATTCTAGAAACCCAAGGCTTGGCCAAAGGCTTCTGGGATATAGAAAAGGGCAAAGGCAAAATCATTACTGTCTTCTAGGAAGACAAATGACATATTCCAAGATGTTTGCTTAAACTGTTGCAAATGGGATCACTGAAGCGTGACTGCCGTATGGACAAAGCAGACATGAAGGAATTGAAGACGAGCAAGGCTCTGACTTCAAACATGTTTGTCATAAATATGTTCACTACTAGTATTAAAATTGGATTTTAAATACTAAGTGTGATACATAAATATGCATTGATGTGCAGAATCTACTATGAGCATGATACTGACTTCAATTGAGATTAATCTGCGAATCGGAAACAGGACGAAAGTAACTATTTTACCGTAGATACCTAAGTTTAGGAACTACCCTTCGGGTGTGTACTTAAATTAGGAAACTGTTATAATGTAACTAGTTTGACTAGAAACATTATCTGCATATCAGGGTTTAACCTGTTGCGGGTATACCTTTATATTCTAGAACACTAAAGTGTTTTTTTTTATAAATATGATATTGAGATAAACACATTATATATGATTAACAGTATTTATATTTTGAATATAAATAAATCTCAAACATATAATATGACGAACAAATAGCTCAAACTGATTTGATCAGATAAGACTTATTTGTGGCAGTGTTGTCTGGGACACATTAAAAAAGACTCGTATATCCACACTTTTTAAGAGTGGATACTAGGACGGATTTGATTCCATTCAAATGATGTCTACGAATCTAGTTTATTAGGTAAAGTACCTAAAATACATTTTACTTGGTAAAAGTGTAAATGCCATCAATCTGTTAGCCCTCGTTCATAGTGACGTAAGTGGGGTCATGTCTAGCTAGGCTAAATGTGGAAATGAATGTTTCGTGACCTTTACGGATGTGGCATCGCGTTATGGTTATGTGTTTCTAATGAAACATGAATCGGAAACTTTAGAGTTTCGACACGAAATAGACAAACAGATCGGCTAAAGTATTAAAACCATCACGGTTTGACCATGATGAAAATAAAATACTTAAGCAGTAAGTTTCTCAAATACTTGAAAGAGTATAGTATTCTTTCAATGAGGACTCCTCCTGGAACACGTCAATCAGACGGTGTGTCCAAACGGAGAAACCGAATTTTGTTAGACATGATAAGGTTAATCATGAGTCGCTCTGAGCTACCATTTTCCTTCAAAGGGATAAGCATTAATAAGTGCAATACTTATTTTGAATAAGGTTCCATGAAAATCTGTTAGACAAAATTTCATATTAGATATGAACAGGAAAGAAACTGGGCTTTCTCACTCCTGATGATTTGGGAATGCTAGGCATGTGTTTGGATGATACCAAACTAGAACCCAAATTGGATAAGTGCCTAATATAATTGGTTATCCTAAGGAAACCAAAGTATAGTACTTATACAACTCACTAGAGAACAATGTAATTGTTGCTCACCATGCGTTTTTCCTAAGAGGAATACCGATATGCAGTGGTAAGTGGGAGGATAGTAAAACTCGATGAAAATCGGAGTAATACTGTTCAAGGCACCTAGTCCTTAATGGAACACAAACAGTTCATCAAGGATGAAACTGTACCACAATCTTCGAATACACAAGAACCGCGTTAGTCGGAGAGAATCATAAGACAACCTGGGAGGAATGGGTTTCTGATCTCACCTCATAAAGATGTCAATCTTATTGAGGAAGACGAATTGACTACATATGAGGAAGTGATACAAGGTATCGACTCCCCATTATGGCAAAGTGCCATGAAGTCCGAAATGGATTCCATGTATACCAACTATGTTTAGAGACTAGTTGATGTACCAGAAGGCATTGTGCCTATTGGTACTATATAAGTCTTCAAGAAAGACATACATGGATGGCAACACACCAACGTACTAAGCTAGGCTTGTAGCGAAAAGGTATCGTTATCAACATTGTGTTGATTACAACGAAATCTTTATCTGTTGCCACGTTAAATCCATTTGGATAATGCTTGCGGATGCTGCATGTTTCATTCATGAAATATGGCAGCTGAACGTCAAAATCTCTTTCCTTAAACGGAAACCTTTGGAGGATGTTTATAACATCCTAACGGTTTTTATCGTACCAAAACTAGCAAACAAGGTTTGCAGGTTATTCGATCCATGTTTGGATTGAAGCAAGCATTAGGTTCTTGGAATTATCGTTTTGATGTAATCATAATGGTTTATGATTTAATTCAAAACGAAATGATTCTTATGTATATAAGGAGGTTAGTGGGAGCGCATTGAAAGCGACTGTCCTAAATAATGATGATATGTCATTTCTTGGAAATGATATTCCCATATTACAATCGGAGAAAGCTTGGCTTTCATGAAAAATTCTCCGTAGAATTCTTGGGAGAAACAACATTTATTCTAGGAATAAAGATCTACTGGGATAGATTTAAAGTTGTTAACAATCTCTGAGAACTCGTACATTGAAAAATGTACGTGACCTGGTGTCTCATACGCTTTGAGCATATGGAGTCACAAACGGGTCAATCCAAGTGATAGTCACTGGATTGATATTAAGAACATCTGTTAGTATCTTATAGAACTATGGATGATGTCTTAAACTATGGAGAATGAGAACTTCAAGTGACTAGGATCACTGCAGTAAGTTTCCTAACCGATAAAAACAATGGTATAATACAGTCTGAATAAAGGAACAATGAGCTGGAAATCTTCCAAGCAAGATACTATTGCCAAATAAACAATAAATGCGGGTTATTGTTGCGGCTGAGGCAGCAATAGAAGCCATTTGGATCGATAATATATCTAATTAGATTAGATATAGTTCTGTTAGCAGCTGAGCTAGGCGTTAGCACAGGCTAAAGAATTAATGGTCTCATCAACGATCCAGATATATACTTCGACTATTCATCTGATTCGTTCAGATCATACATCGTGGCGATGTAATGATCGTATAAATCGCATCAGACGATAATCATGCAAATCCGCTGACGAAAGCCTTTCCTCAGCAGTTTGAACGAACCGTACATAGTTCGGGTGTATGACACTCGAGTGACTGGCTATAGGCCAAGTGGGAGATTGTTGGACAATTATGACCCATAGCGTCACTATTTGTACAGATAATTGTGTTGTTGTACATATTAACTATGTGACAAAGGAAATTGCTCTTTTATCATTTATGATTAGATCACCATAGATGTATAAATGATAGAAGGTCCATATGATTAGTTCCTGGATTGAGATGATATGAGACAGTATCAATCCACGAAGGTTTAATCATTAAATATCACTAGTCGTAGTATTATCGAGATTGGACATCGATATTGCGGAATAGACTAGTATTACACTTGTGCGCGTTGTGATGGCATAACGGCATGGTTCTCATATATTTGGGTATTGGATACTCATGAAAGTGTAATAAGAGGTTGTGTTTTACCGATGGTACGGAAAACAGCTTCGCTCTGGATAGACCCCTCGGAATTCCATTGGTAGTATGACTATGTGTCTATGGAAGTCCGAAATCAGGGTAGGTGTATTTGGTCTTAACCTGAGACTTGCACCGCTAATACTTGCGACAATCGGTATGCTTTAGTTTTGGTCGTCCAGGGCTTTAACCGGTTCTGTGTACGCCTTTGCTGGGTATATTGAGAATCGTAGTGTATTGGGTGTGATGTCAAGACAGAAGTATCACTCCAGCCATAGTGGAGATGATGTCACGTAGGATACGGAACTAGTGCTCTTAAGTACTGCAGTCATCGGGATGATATGACTAGGTCATGTTCATCCGATTATAGAGACTAGTTACCAGACATCCGACATGTGCTTCGTACGGGGCAGACACATTCCAGTCCCAGGCCTAGCACGTGACATTCGATACTGGATCGCCATACGTAATACTATGTATACTACGCCTGACATAGATTATATATTCCAGTAAGAATATTTCTGGAGAATTGGGTAGGCACGGTGCTTTGCTAGGAGCCAACCATGTCTTGTAAATCGGTAAGCACATGGTACGAGGTATGCACGTATTCGGATAATCCGATGACCGTATTTACTGCCAACATATCCAGGGATCTCTTGGGTCGCTTCCCAAAGATTCACTGATGACAGTTGATTTAAATTAGAATTAATCTGGGATTAATTAAGAGAGAGAAAATTAATCTAGGATTAATTGAGGTATTATTTAATCTGGGATTAAATGTGTTCGGAAGAGAGAGAACGCGATCAATTTGGAATTAATCGGTAGAATAAATTTAATAGTTAAATTTGATTTTTCTATTTAATTTATTCGTATGGGCTAAAATTAATATATTGGATATATTAATATGAATTGGATTTCATTACGAAATTAAAGTCGGACTTTAATACGAACGAACGAATTAATTTAGAATTAATTCATAAAAGACGTTCGTAATATATTTGTGAGGCATCGTTATTTAATTAAATTAGATTTAATTATTAGTGACGAAAGTTCGTTTAATCGGATTAAACGGATCCGAGTCGCGACAAATGTTCGTAGAGACATTTTGAATTTTGAATCAAAATGGTGGGGCCCACTTTAATATGAATTGGATTTCATTACGAAATTAAAGTCGGACTTTAATACGAACGAACGAATTAATTTAGAATTAATTCATAAAAGACGTTCGTAATATATTTGTGAGGCATCGTTATTTAATTAAATTAGATTTAATTATTTAGCGACGAAAGTTCGTTTAATCGGATTAAACGGATCCGAGTCGCGACAAATGTTCGTAGAGACATTTTGAATTCAAAATGGTGGGGCCCACTTTACACATGTCACACATGTGAAGTGGTGGTTGGAAAGTGGTTGGCATTTATGCCAAAACCACTTACTTTCCAACCACTTGGTTTAGGTGAAACCAAATTACCCCAACTACATGGTTTTGGTGAAAATGGTAAAAACCCTAAAACAAAACCCAAGCCTTCTCTCTTCACATTTGGTAATACAACACTTGAAACAAATAGAAACCCTAAAATCCTTGCAAATGGGGGTGAGCTTCATCAAGCATTTTGGGCGTGAACCTCTCATTCCCTCTCTTTGATTTTGTGGCAAAATCAACAAAGCTAGCACTTCATGGAATCAAATAAGGTGATAGGGAAACTAACTCAAGGGTTGGAATCAACACTCAAAGCTTGGAATCAACAAAGGAAGGATCTTGGAGATCTTCAACTCAAAGCTTGGAATCAACAAAGGAAGCATCTTGGAGATCTTCTTCTCAAAAATTTTAAAAGCTCAAATCCATTCAATGTAAGTAATTTCGAAACTTATTTTGAATTTATGAACATGTTTTTCATGCTTATTAAATCCTTGGCATGTTCTAGGAACACTAACAGAAATTACCTCGAGGTTTTCACATGTACCGAGATTAAACGCATTTGTCTTTGTCAAGTTAATGTCAAATACGCTCATGTCATGCATGTCACGACGCAAAATCGAAAAGGTTCGAACAAGTAAGCAAAACAATGTCTTTATGACTAATAAATGCGACATTACAAAAATAAATGTCTTCGTCATCTGCAGTCTTGTCTTCTTTAGTCTTCTTCGAGTGTCAGATTCTCCGACTGTAGTAGTTCTTCTTTCTATTCCTTCTTCTCTTTGTCATTTCCCAAGAAGTTTTTCCAGGAATCTATCCTCTGCTCCATTACATCTTCACTACTGTTGTTCCATATCTCCATGCAAAAGGTTTGGTGGTTGAGGGTTCGGAGGACAAGGCCTTCAGGTAGGCCATAGTTGATCATGTAAGTAGGTGGTGGAATAGAGCGGTAGTTGGGTAGAGGATTTCTGTGTGTGTTGGGTTTTTATTTTTCTGGGTCAGGTATCTTATGAGTGTCAATGAGGTTTTGGATCTCAAGTCTAAGACGGGTGTAGTTGTTGGTGTCATGGAATTTTTCCTGATGGAAGTAACAGTACAGGTTTAGGTTGAGGTGAGATGGCACATGGTTTGGAAATGGTCTAGGTTCTAAAGGTTTCAAGAGTTCTTGCATCTTCGGCTTTTCAAACACCTTTGACAAAGGTCTACCAAGATTGGAGAATTTCCTATTTTTGACGGCATTGACCTCAACAGTAGCGGGCTTGGTCTTAGAAGGCCCCACAATAGTCCTTCTATTTTGGCCATAGAACTTTTTGTTCTCAGCTTCTTCCTTCTCAATATCCATGATAGTTTCTCTAAGCTGTCGAAAGTCGCTAATCATGGAGGTCATCCTTCTCAGCTTGTTATAAATAGAGGGCTTGGTGTCCTTAATGATCATCTTGATCTGGTTCTTTTTCGAGGGCCGAGTCTGCATTTTCAAGAGCTGGCTTCTCTAGCGATCTACATAATCCTTGAAGCTCTCCTCCGGCTTTTGTTTGGTATTCTACAAGTCATGAAGCGACAAGTCAATCTCCAGATCCATGACATACTGATTCAGAAAGGCCTCCGCCAATGCCCTCTAATCATCTTTGACCTTTTTCTCCAGGCCGTGATACCACACTACGGGTGCCCCCTCAAGTGACATCCCGAACATCTTCTGAACCTGACACTTTGACAGACCCACCGAACTCATCACAGAAACATATTGTCGAAGATGGACCCTCGGATCCCCATTCCTGTTGAACTTGGCTATGTCAGACATCTTGAACTGAGAAGACAGCTGCTCCCCGAAAGTCATCGCCTCGTAGTCTAGTAAATCCTCATGCTTACCCCTCATCTTACTGGTAACTGACTCTACCTGATCCCTGAGTTTCTATAATTCTACCTGAGACCCGGCTACCCTTCCCGCGGCATACTCAGCCATGTCATCATCAAAAATATGGATCTTATCACACATTCTGTTCGGAGGCTCTTCACGCCTAACATTCTCAGGGTTTACTGCCCCTCCTGCACGGGGCACTTCCATATTGGCCATAGTGGTGGTCAAAGCTTGTAACTGCTCGGTAATCTTAGTGAGGTTAGTCTCTAGCTGATCCATGCGAGAACCCTTGTTATCTGACTCACTCATGTTCGCTAACTGTTTTTTGACGAGTCTTCCTCATTCTCTAACCCAACAGGTATCTATGGTGGCTTTAAAACTACAAGTTAGCATGGTACATGTATACGTGCGATGCATGAGATATATAAGATGCATGAGGTGATCAAACAGAATATATCCTTCCAACCTTATTTCTCCCACACTCGGGGTAAGCCTAATTTTGGTTCTAGATAAGGCTTATTCTACGCACTGATACAAGGTACACAAAATCACTCTCTCCTATGCTATGGGGTGAACCTTGGTCGCCTCGGTTCCTTTCCATCGGTAAAAGACAAAGACCGTTCATTTACAACATATATTAAGCCTATTATGGGATCATGCCATTGTCTAGAAATGATGAATTGAGCCTTCGGTAATCACGGTCGTGGGGATGAACTTGGAAGCATCCAACAATACACAAATATGCTGTAACAAGGCGTATCCTTTCTGGATGAAAGGCAGTACGGGTATCGGACTCATGCTTCTAGCATACTTATATTATGATTAGATTTTCTAAGTCCATCAAGGTTTTTATACAAGTTGGCCCATTATCATTTCTAAGCATTCAATCATATTATTGCGAGGTGTAAACTTGTCCCAGTTGAAAAAGGCCCAACAGGTTTACACTTTTGCAATAACGTGGCTAAACAACTTCAAATGATATGGGAACCAAACACAAAGTGGCCCATCGGCATTTTAGAAGCTTTTGGCCCAATCGTCATAAGACACAAACTCATCCCATTTTAAATGGCCCAACAAGTTTACATCTCATGAAAAGAAGTCCAAATGAATCCAAATGATGATGGTCCCAAACACAAGCATAAAAGAGTGGCTTCTATAGGTCATATAACTATGGTTCTCATGCAGTTTTATGGGAGTATTGATAAAGGCTCCCACCGGCGAAGGGTGGCCCACAACTAGGTCTCCCCACTCAAAGGTTCGAACGACCAAGTGAGCACTCCTTTTTTATACCCTAAGGTACGTGCCAACGAGTGATGACATCATATAACGATCCACCGCTTCGAGCGAAAGCGACTTCACGATACACGATGCCATCAAGGTAAAGAGGGGTATGTAAAATATATGAGACAAGGTCAACTAAAGCAAAAATCACAAACATTACAAGACATTATTTCGGGGCCGATTCTCTATCCCCAGTGGAGTCACCAGAATGTAGGAACAAGGTAAGAGGTACAGCGACGCTGTCCGGGCTCGCGGCCTTTGGGAGTACAGAGTAGCCCGCAGGGGACTAAACCGAAGAATAAATGAGTCACCACCCAGTGTGAACTGGGAAATGCTTTAAGGCCGCAATCACCCCTCGCAAGGGAAGACCTCAAACCGGTGGGTTCGGAATGGTCCCTTACTTATGCCAATTATAATGAAAGGATTTATGCAATAGTGTAACCAAGTCTTATGAAACACATGCAAGATAATTTAATCAACACCCAAGTTTGCACACCCATAAAAGTAAATAAAATAAAAACGAGCGCATAATTCCATAAACATATCAAATAAAGAAATACAAAAATATAAATAAATAATAACGATAAAAAGCGTCAGTAATAATGTGAGATGATTAAGTATGTAATGCAAAAGAAATGACCAAAGAAGCAAACATGCATGAAATATGAGGAAGAGAAGTCGATTCACTGCATGCACGTTCGTGTAGCGTTCGGAAACACGTTTGAATGGTAAACAGAATGCATGTATTTGAGTAGTGTTTGGAAACACGTTCGAATGGGATAAGGCCGAATGCATGCGTTCGAGTAGCGTTTGAGAACGCGTTTGAACGAGATTACCAAAGTGGTATCTAAAATGACACAAACACATGTGTGAATGTTTCTCAAGCGGTAGGTGGAGTTGTATCCCAAGTACAGACCGTACTATCGTCCATTCGGATTCGGCTACGGAATTTATATCTGGGTTTCCATCATATATACCGCGAGAGTCAACACTCAAGTATTAACACGACATGAATGCGAAAATGAAAAATGAAAAATAACAACCAAAACAAGATGATAGCAAAATCAATAGAAGAAGGGTGCGACAAACTATGGTAAAGGTAGCCTTTAGGCATTTCCCTCAAATAGAGGACCTTTAATCCAACATGATTAGCCCATGCGCACGAGATAACAATACATGGATAAACAAAGCAATAACATACGGAAAGTAAATAACGGAATGATAAAAGAGATGCGACCAAGGCCGACATCTATATGGGACCTCATATGTTCGATTGAACGTATTTCACATTCAATCAAGCATAATTCATCTGGCGCGGTAAAACATCACGGTAAAGGTAGCCTTTAGCATTTCCCTCGAAAAGAGGACCTTTAACCCACATGATTAGCCCATGCGCACTAGATAACAATGCATGAATAAACAAAAAAAATAATAAGGAAAAAATTAAATGACGGAATAATAAAAAGGGGCGCGGCAAACTGTGGTAAAAGTAGTTTTTAGGCATTTCCCTCGAATGGAGGACCTTTAACCCAACATGATTAGCCCATGCTCACTAGATAACTATGCATGAATAAACAAAGCAATAATACGCAAAAAGTAAATAACATAATAATAAAAGAGATGCGACCAAGGCCGAAATCTATATGGGACTTCGTATGCCCGACTGAACGTATTTCATATTCAATCAAGTATACTTCATCCGGCGCGGTAAAATATTGTAGTAAAGGTAGCCTTTAGGCATTTCCCTCAAATGGAGGACCTTTAATCCAACGTAGTTAGACCATGCGCACTAGATTGACAATGCATAAATAAATAAAGTAATAACATGCAGAAAGTAAATAATGGAATAATTAAATAGATGCGACCAAAGCCGACATATATATGGGACCTCGTATGCCCGATTGAATGTATTTCACATTCAATCAAGTATATTTCGTCCGGTGTGGTAAAAAATTATGGTAAAGGTAATCTTTAGGCATTTCCCTCAAATAGAGGACCTTTAATCCAACGTGGTTAGCCCATGCGCACTAGATTAGCAATGCGTAAATAAATAAAGCAATACGTAGAAAATAAATAGCGGAACAATAAACACAAACAATGAATGAACACAAAATTAAATAACAAAATGAAACACGCACTTGAAAGTTTCTCAAGCGGTACGTGGAGTTGTATCCCAAGTACAGACCGCACTACCGTCCATTCGGATTCGGCTACTAAATTTACGTCTGGGTTTCCATCCGATATACCGCAAGAGATGGCACGCAATCATTAACTCAACATAAATGAAACTATACGTAAAACATAACGATGCATGCGAGTGATCGACAAGGAATAATTGAAAAGATAAATAGTAAAGGGGGCCCTCATGTCTTACCTTTTAAGTTGCTCCTCGGAAGTGCGTTACGTCGTCGCTAGAAGGGTTAATGCTCCGTAACTTTTCTGGTTTTCTGATTCGATTTCGCTACTGTTTTGCTCGCTATTTTCTCCGTCTTTCGTCACTGTTTTGGACTGTTTTTGCTGCTGTTTGAAGGTTATTTTTGGGTGGTTCTATGGCTGATTTTAGGCAGTTTTTTGGGATGTTTTTAGTCAATTTTCCGAGCTGTTTTGGGGACTGTTTTGGGTGATTTTTGGAATATTTTTTGGACTCGATTTAGGGGCTGTTTTGTGAGTTGATTTTCGGTAACGGGCTGGCTGGTTTTGTTTATTTTTGTATTCGGTTAGGGCTTATTTTGTTGGTTGTTTAATCGGTCAGTGGGTAGTTATTTGTTGGCTTTGTTGGTCAAGTGGAGGGTTGCTTTGAGAGAGAGTAAATGTTTTTGTTTATGATTTAAGTGAAAGGCTGTTGGCGTGTTGTCAAGTTGAGAGAGGAAAGACATGTGGCCTTGGTTTGTTTTCTTCTGATTGTCATGAATGAGTGTCTTTTGGTTTGTGTGAGTGTGTTCTGTGTGTCGGTCAGTAAAGGTGGCTTAGGGGCTGCTCGGTGATTGGTTATTGTTGGCGAGTCTACAAGGTTTTGTGGCTACGTGTAGGGCTGTATGGTGCTTATGTCGTCGTGTGATGAGTGGAGAGAAGAGACAGAATTGTGTTTAGGTTTGTTGACTGCTCGGTCAGGCTGTGTGTGAGAGAGAATGAGCCGAGAGAGAGCTAGGTGAGAGAGAGAAGTCGATTGGTGAAGCTAGGGTTCTTTTGGTTCAAAGTATCATAAGTGAGAGAGTGTCCAAAAGAGATGAGGCTAGGGTTTATGTGAATGCCGAGAGTGAGAAAGGGTTCCGAAGAGTGTGAAGGTGCTAAGGGTTGTAGTTTGTGTTTTTAGGTTGAGAGAGAGATGGGGTGTCGTGAGTTGTGTTCAGGAGGATTAGGGTTTTTTTGTTTTCTTTCTTTGTTTTTGGCGTGAGTTTGATGGGAAGAAGAGCGAGGGATGAGAGGGATTGAGGCCGTTGAGATGATGGATGAGAGAGGAGACGTGAGAGAGAGGATGTGAAGCTATGGCTTATTTATTTGTCAGTGTTTGCCGAATCCTCTAGGGTTTTTTATTTTTTTGGTTGTGGCCGAGAGAGAGAGAGTGTCCAGAGAAAGGGGCCTAGGGTTTGGTTTTGTCATCTTTTTATACTTGTGTGTTAGGGTTTTCTTTGTTTGGAAACAAATCATGCAATTAAGGGGATATATTTAATTAAATTATTTAGGAAAGAAATTGTGTATTTTTGGTGGGGGAATATCTTTAATTTGGAAGGTGATTTATTTAGATTTTGGCATGTGTTAAATGTGTTTTGAATATTTTGGATTGGATTTAGTGGGCCTTGGGCGTGTGTGGGCTTGGGCGTGTGGCCCTTTGTGGGTTGCATGGGTTTTGGATGGGTGCGTATAGACATGTGGGCTTTTGTGGGTTGCGGGGGTTTTGGGCCGAGACTAAAATTTAAAACAAAGATCGATTGAGCGAACCCGAAGCTAAACAATGGAATTAAATTTGGCAAGGTATTTATTTTCTGAATTTTCCCTTCCGACGTCCATTTTCCGTGACTTTCGCAACTTATCGGGTAGTGCCTCCATGCGAGGCTCATCATCGGGCTTCATGTAAAATTACAGTGTCTACGCTTACCATGTCCAACTAAGTTCGGTTTCTCCGTTCGGACACACCATCAAATTAAGGTGCTCCGGGAGGAGTCCATTGTGAAAGAATACCATACTCTTTCAAGTAATCTTAAAACTCATATGTTTAAGTATTATCCACCATGGTCCAATTGTAATGTTTTAATACTTTTACCGGTCTGTTTTTATACTTTGTGTCGAAACTCTTTCAATTTCTCAAAAGTTTCTGACTTGTGTCTCATAAGATACACATAACCATAACGCGATGCCACATCCGTAAAGGTTACAAATTATTCCTATCCACCTCTAGCCTAGCTAGACATGGGCCTACTTACGTCACCATGAACAAGGGCTAACAGATCGGTGGCACTTGCACCTTTACCATTAAAAGGTGTTTTAGGAACTTTACCTAATAAACAAGATTCACATACATCATTTGAATTAGGATCAAATCCGTCCTAGTATCCACTCTTCGAAAGTGTGGATATACAAGTCTTGTTAATGTGTCCCATACAACAATGCCACAAATAAGTCTCATCTAATTTACTCAATTTGAGCCTTTTTGTTTGTCATGTTATATGTTTGAGATTTTTTATATTCGAAATATAAATATTATTATTCACATCTAATGTGTATATATCAATATCATCTTTATAGACAAAACACTCGGTGTTTCGGAATACAAAAGAATACCCCCAACGGGTTAAATTAGATACAGAGATAATGTTCTTAGTCAAACTAGGTACATTATAACAGTCTCCTAATTTAAGTACATGCCCCAAGGGCAGTTCCAAAACTTAGGTTCTTATGGCTAAAACAGCGACTCTCGTCCCGTTTCCGAATTGTAGGTCGATCTCATCTGAAGTTAGTATCATGCTAATCAGTAGATCATGCACATCAGTACATATGTATGTTCCACATCCAGTATCAAAATCCAATTTCAAAACTGGTTGTGGACATATTTATAACAAACATACCTGAAGTCGGAGCCTTGTCCGCCTTCACTTCCTTCATGTATGTCTTGTCCATACGGTAGTCACGTTTCCAGTGACCCCATTTGCCACAGCTTAGGCAGACATCTTGGGATATGTCTTTTGTCTTCCCAGAAGACTGTGACGATTTATCCTTGCCCTTTTGCTTCACACCCCCAGAAGCCTTCGGCCAAGTCTTGGCTTTCTGGGATGTCGAAGTAAAATACGCCTTGCGCTTTTTACGCTTTTAGAAGCTCTAGCTCTGCCTCCTTGAGCATAGCCATTAACTCTCCAAGAGTTTTCTTTTGGTTCATGATGAACCCGCCCCAGCATTCGGGCAAAGACTGTAAGATCAAATCTATGAAAGTCTCGGCCTCGAAGGTTATGCCCAGCTAACCTAGCTGTTTGATGTCAGTAATCATCTGCGACACCTAGTGCTCGACAGATGTACCCTCTGACATACGCGAGCGAAAGAGCTTCTTTTGCAATTCGTACTTCTAAGATCTAAGAATAGATCTATGAAGATCCTTTAATTTCCACACCATGGTACAATGATCTAATCCTTAGTTCTGACGATGAAATTAAAGAGTCATTGCAACAAGCATAATGGATTGAGCACTAAAGTTATCATCACGATGAGTCTTCCAAAGCTCATGCTCTACTATTTGCTCAATTCCGGACTCAGGCTCGAGAGATTTCTCTATCCTATAGAGTAACTTCTCAACTGCCATGACTATCCTGAGATTCATTTCCCAATCTGAAAATTTATGCCGTTAAAGACATTTTCACCCAGGATTATGTTCTAAACGCTAATCTTTCAGCCATCTTGATTGCAATAGTCCAACTATTTAATCAACGATTTCGGGTACAATCGAATGTAATGATTACTATAGTCTAACTATATAACCAACTATAAATGATTGGTTAAATTCAAATGTATTGATTACTATAGTCTAACTATATAACCAACTACAAATGAAGCAGTTTGAATACAGTCCAACTGTTTAATTAAAACAACAATTGAATATTAGTCCAACTAATATATTTATATTTTAATGCCGAAAAAATAAAATGAGAGCGTATTGGCAAGTATCTAAACGAAATTACAAATTTAATACTAGCCTCCCACTATTTTTCGGCGAGCCTCTAACCCTATGTGGAGTACTCGGGAAACCTAGTTTCCTAGTGGGCTAGGATCCCGTTAAATAACACACAACCTTAACTTTGGCCAACAAGCTGTATGAAACTTAACTAGGTAGATCTCTAAGATCAATTGGATCACATCTAATTTCTAGATCCAGTAGGTGGACCTCCAAGTCCGAAACATATATCCAATATATGTAAATATATCCAATATATTTCCTAACATGTTTCCTCTGAATCAATTAAGCCTTGGCTTTGGCTTAACAAACTTAAAGATTCCAGTTAAGCGTGACCCATTGACAGTGGGAAAGCTTCGTAATCGAAGTCAATGAACTAGAAGTGACCTTGACTTTGGCCAACAAGTCACAACCGCCCAAGATATATGATATAGAACAAAGCTTACATAGTTCAAACACATCCGCGATGGGCAAAGGTATTGACTTTGGCTAACAAACCAATGTCAATCTTGGATCTTGAGAGAGAACCACTCAATGGAAGGAAAAAAACGCTTAATATAGAATGAGGATTTTTCGCGTAAATTGGCAACCAATTTATTATCTTTGATTAGGTCTCATCATACACCCTTAAGCATCATTCTAAAAGCATAATAAGGCGCGATAAAATTTAATAATGATATGCGGATGGATATATAACAAATTTTTCCTAGAAAAAATCTCTCACTTTCCTCGCTCCCGCTAGCACTATTCTTACTTCTACCCAATTGCATAACACTAAAAGAAACCTCATTTACATTTAGGGGAATTGGTGAGAAGAGAAATACAATGAGAAAATAGATAATAGGCTGGACACGCAGGTCCAATTTAATAAATTCTAAATTTATTACAACAATTTCCAAAATTGCCCCCACCCTTCTAATATCCATCTGATATACATTATTCATACAATACATCCAAGTATTCACACAAAGCATGCTATTCAATCAATCTAATCCAATTAATTAATCTTTGAATTAATGACCATCCAATGTTCAAACACAAATTTGATTTGTGAGTCCAACTCGTTTAAGAATAAATACTCAAAGTACGTATTCTTGATTATATCGAACTACAATTTTAAATCGAATTTAAATTGTATCTAATACTAATTCATGTTTAATTTCAAATTAAACAATTACACTTTCAATAGTGCCTTTAAGGACTTGGATTCCAAATCCAATCCAATTGGGTCTCAAATGCCCAATTAGCATCCAATACTATTCAATTAAAGTCCAATGGGTTTTCAATTGAATCTTTAGGCACGGGCTTTGGCCATTATGGATCAAACCCAAAATGCCAAGGCCCAAGTTAGGAATCACCCTATGCCATAAAATCAATTTAGGCCCAATTAAATTATTAAAGGCCCAATGTCATATTTTTGAACTTTATGGAAATAGTTTAGGCTCAAATATTATCCAAGACCAAAATTTGGCCCAACCAAACCCATTAGCCCAAATACAACAAATTATATTAATATATCATTCCAAATTACATATTAATCCATTTCAAGTGTAATTAACACAATTAATTAATTAATCTAGCATTTCCAAAATACTAATTAATCTAATTAATCATGTTTAACATCTAATTTATGTCCAACACAAATTAATCAAAATCAATTATATAACATGCTACATACTCACGGCCAATGCATGGAAATAACATCCAATTTTGATTTCAATCCAATTAAATCAACAATCAATATCCATTTCATGCCAATTAACATATCTAATTGTCAAATTTCAAAAATTACCATGAGTAATTTCTAGGGTTGCATTCGGCCAAGGTATGGATTTTGGGGATTTTTGATCTAATCAATTTATCACAAATTCAATGATATACAAATCCAATTCAACATCATATAAACTCAACCAACTCATCAATTTAGGCAAAATCAAGCTCCAAGCATAAAATCCCAAATTAAAGTTTATAAACCCTAAACTCAAATCATGTTTAGATCTCGCTCTGATACCATCGTAAGTGTTCCTAGAACATGCCAAGGATCTCTAAGGTGATTTGTGTGTGAATAAATCAAAGAAATTTACGGAAACACTCACTTTGATCGGATGAAGTTCAAGACTTTTTCTTCTTTGTTGGAAGCTCCAAGCCTTTGATTTGAATTCCAAACTCAAGGGTGAGTTTCCCTATCACCTTTAATTGACTCCCAAAGTGCTAGCTTTGTCCAAAAATGGAAGCAAAATTTTCTCTACAAGAGAAATGAAGAATCGGCCATGTAGAGAGAAATGAGAGAGATGAGTGAATAGTGTGTTGACTTGGTTGGTGTGTGTTTTAAAATAATCCAATTACTTTTTCAAACCACTTCCATCACAATTAAATGTAGCCAACTACTCACATCAAGTGTCAAAAGGTTGATGTAAGTAAAGTGGGTCCCACCACTTTAAATTCAAAATTTGAGTTGGCTTACTCAACACACTTTGGGCCCGGTTCGTTTAATCCGACTAAACGAATTTTCCATCACAACGTAATTAAATCTAATTTAATTAAATAATAATACCCAATAAAATTATTACGGAAGTCGCTTGCGAATTAATTCTAAATTAATTCGTTCGCTAGAATTAAAATCCAATTTAATTCCGTATTGAAATCAAATTTCAATTAATATATCTAATATATTATTTTAGCCCAATAAATTAAATTAAATAGTAAAATCCAATTTCACTATTAAATTTACTTTGCCGATTAATTCCAAATTAATCGCGTTCTCTCTTCTCGACGAATTTAATCCCAGATAAATTCTCGACGCAATTAATCCCAGAATAATTCTTTCTCTGATAATTAATCCCAGATTAATTCTTGCCGTAATTAATCCCAGATTAATTTTCTCTCTCATAATTAATCCCAGATTAATTATGTTCGAGTCAAATGTCATCGGTGAATCTTTGGGAAGCAACCCAAGAGATTCATGGATATGTTGGCAGTAAATACGGTCATCGGACTATCTGAACATGTGCGTACCCGGTACCACGTTCTTACTGATTTACAAGACATGGTTGGCTTCTAGCAAAGCACCATGCCTACCCAATTCTCCAGAAATATATTCAACATGGAATATATATGATGAGCGGAAAATATATCAATATTTACCGCCCCTTTTACTTAATATTTTGTTTAGTTTCTCGGGTTTGATTAACGTTTTGATGTGTTTTAGTTTATTTTACATATAAAATAATATTGGGACCCAATGAAATCATTAAGGATGAAATGTGGGTCAAATAAGGGCAAAAATTGGACTTGACATATTAATTTTGGAGATTGGAAACTTGAAAGGGCGTTTCAATGAAGTGCAGTTTTGGAAATTCCAGTTTTGCGCATCTGTCGTATTTTGGGGATAACGTTTTACTCTGATATCGGATTGAGCTGATTCAAGTTCCAGATTAAAGAAGACTCAAATTCCTACAAATTTGAAAAATAAAATAATTTCGAATTCTGAAGATTTCATGCCCGAAATCGATGAACCATCCAGAAGTATGTTGTGTGTAATTATTAAAGTTATTTTCAATCATTTTCAAAGCAAAAAATAAATTAATAAATAAATAATAAAAAATATCAAATCACCACCAAACATGATAAGCAATTAGTGGAATAATTAATAATGGATTTTGTGGAGCAATTAGTGGAGCAATTAATAATGGATTTGGTGGATGATTTGATGGAGGCAAAATTTTGCCTATAAATACCAAGCCATTTCATTTGTAAATTTATACTTTCTTCTAAGAAATTCCTTAAGAATACTAAGAAGATTGTATCTTGTTTGTTTATTTACAGCTTTCAGTAATTAATTTCCGCTTTCGCACTTTCTTTTCTTTACTTTTCAGTTTTTACTTTCCGCAATTTACTTTTACGCACAGTACTTTTCTTTCTTTAATTTTAACTTTTTACTTTTCAGTAATGAGGAGGTAACTCCCCTTTGCTGGGGTAAAAGGTAAAACTTTTATTACTAATATTTAGATTAATCTCCCTTAATTATAATATATAAAATAGTTAAAACCTGACTTAACGAGGATACCGCCATATTGGTCGGTTGGTAATTATTTAAATTGGTTTTAACCTGACTAAACTGGATACCGCCTGATTGGTCGGTTGGTAATTAATTATTAATTTGACTTAATTTGGATACCGCCTATATGGCTGGTTGGTAATTATCATGCAAAGTTAATATATTATATTAAGGGAGATATCTAAAATAGAAGTAATAAAAGTGGATCCTTTTACCTCAGCATTTTCTTTTATTGACTTTTACTTTATTTACTTTTCAGCAATTTACTTTCAGCAATTTACTTTCAGCATTTACTTTTCAGCAATTTACTTTCAGCATTTACTTTTCAGTAATTTACTTTCAGCATTTACTTTTCAGAATTTAATTTTCAGTATTTAATTTCAGCATTTACTTTCCGTCATTTACTTTTCAGCAATTTACTTTTCAACATTTTACTTTATGTCTTTTATTTTATTTAAGTTTTTACTACCCGTAAATATGTGTCGTAACTAAGTCAATTATCTGGGGTTGTGATGAAATCCAATAATCACTTCATCTTTTAAAAGATATTAGAAATATTCACAACCCTAGATCTTTGAGTCTTTTGCTATTTTCCTTAGTATTTTCTTTTGTTTATTTTATTTATTTTAATTAAGGAAAACCGCATTCAACCAATCAAACAATCATTCTCTTCTCCATTTAATTAGATATTTGTAAATAAATAGATTCAACAATTAATAACAACAGTAGGAATTAAGTCATCGTGAGATCGATATTTTTATACTACTTGAACGATACGTGCACTTGCGTTATACGCGTGTGATTACACACCTGTCAATATATAATATGTATCAGGCGTAGTAAACATTGTATTGCGTATTACGATCCAGTATCTAATGTCACATGCTAGGCCTAGGGCTGGAATTGTGTATGCCCCGTACGAAGCATATATTAGATCACTAGCACCTAGTCTATTTAATCGGATAATCATGACCTAGTCATACTATCCCGATAGCTATAGCATTTATGAGTACTAGTGTTGTATCCCTGCGTGATCATCATCTCCATATGACTGAAGTGATATTTACATCTTGACATCACACCCAACATACTACGATTCTCAGTATACCCAGAAGAAGCGTACACAGAACCTGTTAAAACCCCGGACGACCAAAACCAAAGTATACTGATTGTCGCAAGTATTAGCGATGTAAGTCTCAGGTTAAGACCATATACACCTACCCTGATTTGAATTCCCATAGACACATAGTCATACTACCAATGGGATTCCGAGGGGTCTATCCAGAGCGAAGCTGTTCTCGTACCATCGGCAAACAGAACCTCATATCACAATTGCATAAGTATCCAATACTTAAATATATGAGAACTATGTCGTTATACTTCCATAATGCGCACAAGTGCAATACTAGCCTATTCCGCATTATCGATGTCCAGTCTCGATAATACTACGACTATGGATATTTAATGATTAAACCTTCGTGAATTAACATTGTCTCATATCTTATTAATCTGGTACTAATCATATGGACTTTTATCATTTATATATCCAGGTAATCCAATTACAAATGATAAAAGAGCAATTTCCTTTGTCACATAGTTAATTTTGTACAATAACACCATGTTCTTTACAAAATAGTGATGTTATGGGTCATAATTGTCCAACATAGAGTGCCAATCCAAATTTTATATTTATTATTTATTAATAAAATAATTATATTTTTCATTTCATACCTTATAATGATATTTTCATTATGCGTATTATATTGATGTATAGATATGCTAAGAATGACATCAACCTTAGAATAGTCTTGACACTATGTGTAAACAATTCTTAAAGTAAATATTCATAGTCGTTGGTTTTAGAATACAGTCGAATTCCTATAATCTAGAAGACTAGCACTCGTCGTATATTGGAATTGGAGTTCTAATGGTTTAACCTGATGTACCATGAGTTTTGGAAACTCGTATAGACATGTGCGTATTCGTCGAAGCGAATACTGAATGACTCACATGAGATTCCTAATAATTGGAAGTACACACCACCGTCAATAGGAATCTCCTCGAGTCGAGTAGCATATGTAATCCTTTGACTATAGGATAACATTGATTTTGTGTGAGATCCTCAACACTTTGATGTCATGTATGTCAGAAACCTTTCATGGTATGTCCTCTAGATGTTCGTTGGGTGTGGACTGATGCACTCAGTAATCAAGTGCGAAGCAAGATAGGATCCGTCGGCACGTATGTGAACCATAAGGAGTTTAGGTATCCATGTGAGTAAAGTCACGATTCTTAAATCTTTGGTCAAAGTCGATCACCTAGGGTGGATCGCATCAGTTATGAAGAATCATGGACATGTCGACATGAGATGTGTGTCTCAGAAACTTGACGGTATCTTCTATGTTTCCTAAGCACAACTCAGATAGCCTACGATGGAGGGATTGTTAAACATATATTATGACCTCGAGTTGTATAGTTTAGAAAGGTCGTTCGTGTTCTTCGTGAATTCGGAGGTGGCCGAATTGCGTATATATTAACTAGGCTTATATGAAAAACGTGTCTGAACTTAGAGAGTCCTAATATGAAGTGTACGTGTTGAGCACTTGGGTAGCCGATTAATTTTGATAAAAGATAATATTCGATATTATAATTATCAACTAAGATAAGCAAGTGTTATTGGATAACATTGATTATTTACTTTGACCTAATTGGATTAATTGGATTAATTCAATAATTACACAATGGCTTAATTGTAAAATTATAATTATCTCTACCATTTGAGGATATTATGGTAATTGTAAGTATGTAATAATAGGTGGTTTTGGCTTGATTTAATTGGATTAAATCAAAGTGGCAAACATTGAACTAATCATTTTCCTAATCTTTGGCTTGATTTAATTGGATTAAATCAAAGTGGGAGATAATGGAGATTTGTCACACCTAATTATATATATTTGGACAAATTAGATTAAGCCCACTTAAAAGTTGATTACAACTTTTATTAATTAAAAATTGGCTAAGTTTTTCTATAAATAGCAAGCTTTAGGAAGGTTTTAATTACAAGTACAAATACAAGCATAAACAATTTCTTGAGAGATTAGCCTAAGTTGGAGAAGTGTTTAGAGAAGCTTTTGAGGTCTCTACAACATTTCACCTTGGTGAAATCAAGATTGGACCTTGAAGTGAAGCTTGGAAGCATTGGAAACAAGATTGGATCTTGAAGTCAAGCTTGCACACCTTGGAGGTTCTCCAATAATTTCAACAAATGAGAAGTATATTGGATCTTGCATCAAGCTTAGTAGGTAATGTTTGATCTTCTCCAAAGCTATGTTCATTTTTGTATTGGATGCATGATCACATAGCTTAATGTTGAAATAAAACTAATCAATTGTGTTAGGATACTTTAGAAGTATAAACACAACCTGCTTATGTATTAGGTCAAAGATGTTCATGTTGGACATGAAACAATTAATAAGAGTTTGGAACTCTAGATTAAAGCTTAGAGCTATGACTACCATTCTAGAATCACTTGACAACCTTTGGGTGACCTAGAATTGTTCATGAGACATTTCTTATTGGGATTCTATTTTGGGTTGTAATTTGATTCAAAGAAATGCATATTTATATTTAGAATTTATATATGTTTATTTTATAACAAGTGTTGTGGTTGGTTTTGAAATTAAAATTATTTTGGGTGATTTTTAAAGTGTTTTAAGGTTTTTATTTTTAGAAAATAATTTTTTTTTAAAAAAGACTGATGCATTGCTCTCGGCCAAATTGGCCAAGAGTTAGGCGCTGCAGCGCCACACATGCTACACAGTAGCATGCGTTGCCTGCTGCTGTGTAGCATGCAAGCGCATGCGGTTGGCGTAGCATGCCACGCATGCTGCCTGGCAGCATTTCTATTTTCGAGAAATTGATTTTTTGTCCAGTTTTTATCCCGATGATTTTTCCGGATCAAGATTTATTTCTTATTTTCCCTAAAACACTTGAAAATAAATTATTATATTTTATTAATTTTAAAAATACACCCATGTTTGATATCCATGGGTTAGACCCACTTCCGCTGCGCGGGGCACCGATCTGACCCTAAGGGTTCCACAACTGCCCTAAGAGAATGGTATCAGTAGCAAAGGCTTAACCAAACAACACATATTTTTGAATCTATGCCATAGTAATTTTAATTTAATTAAGCATAAGACATATTGGACATGTATTGCATGTTTTAAATTAAAAATTTGACCTAATTAAGTTAATGACTTGATTGTCATAAATCTTCTGTGATTAGGTGATTACTTTAATTAAGTAATAGTATTAATAATGTTAGAGCATTATTGGATGGTCCGTCTTGTCGATACGGAGATGAATGAGTTTACTACTTATATCCAATATCATCATTAGTGTGAGGGTATAAGTGCTCGGAACTTAGGTCGTTTCGGTAAAATATTAGATGTAGCGTGATGAGTTAACGTAGTCGCCCAATATCGTCATTAGTGTGAGGGTGTACATACGAAGATCATTAGTACACATTGGCAAGTATACACCTAGAACACGTCTTAATCCAATATCTTCATTAGTGTGAGGATAAGAAACGGTTCAGGACCAAACTATGAGTCACATGAAGTGATTGACCTTGGAGGTCTACCTAATGAGTTTATAAAGGCCAATATCGTCATTAGTGTGAGGCTGGAGTAAATGTCATGGGATCCACTTCCCGCTATGAAATTTTGATAGTCAAATTTTTATTTTTCCGTTAAGGGAGACTACATAATTATGTAAAGTAGTGAGAGAGCACTAATAGATTTAAAATTCCATAATCAATTAGTGTTATCACTTTTGAAATGAAAATTGTTCTACTACTACTCAAAAATATTATCTTGTAGATGGCTGCCACTAATTCATTGACTTATGTCACGATCAATCCATTGTCTGTTGATATTGATCCTGACTCCACTCCAGAAGAGCGAGAAACTTTTGATAGATGGAAAGATGATAACCTGAAGGTGAAATCCTACATCTTGGGATCGATGATTCCAGATTTGCTGAGACAGTACATTGAAGTACCAGATGCTTGGAGCATCATGCGAACACTCAATGAGTTGTTCGAGGTAAATCAAGAGATAGAACTTTATCAAAGTTCTAAGGAATTATTCTTTGCTAAACTCAAGGAGAGAGGAGGTGTCAGCACTCATGTTTTGAACATGATAGACCATATTCGATATTTGGAATGATAGGGCATTATGTTTGATGAACGGCTGGGCCGTAATTTGATTATGTCTTCTTTGCCTAATTCTTATGCTGGCTTTGTATTAAATTTCCATATGCATTCGATGCAAGCCACATACGAAGAACTCAATAACATGCTACGCACGGCGGAGCAAGATTTGAAGATAGGTAACCCCACACTGTATCTCCATGGTAGAGCTGGCTCTTCAAAGACTTCTGGGGAGTCAAAGAAAATCAAAATGGGGAAGAAGAATATATCAAATAAGAACTCCAAGAAGCGCAAAGGCGCAAAACCGAAAGTAGCTCGTGATCAATGTCTACAATGCAAGAAGTCTGGACACTGGAAGAATGACTGTCTAGAGCTAAAAGGAAAGCATGACCCTCATGTACGCTTTATATTTTTCCAATTATTGACATCTCATTAGCCTTAGATGCAAATAGTGGATGAGTGTTAGACACTGACAGTCCTACTCATATTTGCAATTCCCTGCAGGAAATGAGGGTTAGAAGAAGGCTGAATAAAGGGGAGATCCAGCTTAGAGTTGGCAATGGCGAGACATTGGATGTCAAGGCCATATGAACTGTTGTTTTAGATCTCCCAAATGGATGTAAATTAGATTTGCATGATTGTTATTATGTTCCCTCAATTATCAGACAAATAATATCATTTTCAATATTAGATAAAGAGTGATATAAAAATAAACATTAAGAATGAAACTTTATGTTTGTATGATAAAGAAAATTTATTGAAATGTGAATGTTTTTTATCAAACGGTCACTATGTTTTGGAAACATATAGAGATGTCTTTAATATAGAGAAAAATACAAGTATGAAGTCTGAACTAAAAAATATTGAATTATGACATATGAGATTGGGCCACATAGGTGTTAGACGTCTATCCAAATTGGTAAATGATGGTTTGATTGAAAATCTTACCTTAGATCCTTATCATATTTATGAGTCATGTATCCAAGGAAATATGACAAATGCCTCATTTCAAGGTGTTGGACATCGTGCTGGAGATTTACTAGAGCTAATACACAGCGATGTGTGTGGTCCATTAAATCATGCCGCCCATGATGGTTCAACATACTTTGTGACTTTCACAGATGACAAGTCTAAATATGGATATGCCTATATTTGACAAGTTCAAAATATTCTGAAACGAAGTAGAAAAACAAACTAGTAAATTCATCAAATGCCTTAAATCAAATCGAGGCGGTGAATACATGAGTGAAGAATTCAGAAATTATTTAAGGGATAATGGAATTCTCACCCAATATAGCCCACCAGGAATACCTCAACACAATGGAGTTGATGATGGGCGATACAGATCTTCTTTATTACCTTTGGGGTTACGCTTTACTTACTGTTGCCTACATACTTAATAGGGTTCCATCGAAAGTTGTTTCTACGACCCCCTATCAGATATGGTACGGTAGAAATCCAAGTTTTAAGCATTTAAAGATTTGGGGTTGTCCTGCATATGTTAGAATTGCGCAGCGGGATAAACTAGCACCCATAGGGTATAAATGTAGGTTCGTTGGATATCCTGATAATTCCATGGGATATCAATTCTACGATTCCGAGCAACGAAATGTATTTGTCGTTCGCTTTGCAACTTTTCTTGAAAAGTAATTTTTGAGAGAAAGTGCGAATTGTAGAGAGATTAAACTTGATGAGTTTGATCCCAACATTAAGGAACCTGAGATGGAACCAGGGATCCAACTAGGTGAAGGATCTACAACTCAGGTTCTACATAAGTCGAATAGAATATCAAGGCCTCCTGAGAGATTATTTTTAACATCTGATGTGAGCTTTGATGTTCTCCTCTTGGAGGAAATAGATCTGACTACGTATAAAGAAGCGATATTAGATATCGATTCGGGAAAATGGCAAGAATCCATGAAGTCCGAAATGGATTCCATGCATGCCAATCAAGTCTGGGACTTAGTTGAACTTCCTGGAGGAGTTAAACCTATTGGCTGTAAATGGGTTTACAAAAGGAAGCGAGGGCCCGGTGGAAAGGTGGAAACCTTTAAGGCCCGACTGGTAGCAAAAGGTTACACTCAACGTCCTGGGATTGACTATGAGGAAACTTGTTCACCAGTAGCCATGCTAAAATCCATTAGGATTCTTTTAGCCATTATGCATATCACGACTATGAGATATGGCAGATGGATGTGAAACCGCTTTCCTAAATGGATTCCTTGAAGAGGATATCTATATGGAACAACCAGAGGGTTTCGTATCAGTGAGATTTCAAACTTGGTTTGTAAGCTCCAAAAGTCTATTTATGGACTTAAACAGCCATCCTGAAGCTAGAATCGTCATTTTTATGAGATAATTAGATTATCTGGATTCATAAAAAATGAGGAAGAACCATGTGGTTATAAGAAAGTTAGTGGAGGCATGATAGTTTTCTTAATCTTGTATATAGATGACATCCTTATCATAGGAAATGATATAGGGATGATGCAAAGTGTGAAAGCCTACCTTTGCAAGAACTTCTCCATGAAAAATATGGGTGGAGCTTCCTATATAATAGGTATATGGCTCTACCAAGATAGAGTTAGGAAGCTTATAGGGTTGTCACAATCGACGCACATAGACAGGATGTTAGAAAGATACAGTTTTACCAACTGCAAGGCAGTAAATGTACCTTTCTGATACGGCATACATCTTTCGAAGAAAATAACATCTCAAAATGAGGAAGAGAGAGTTAGGATGTCTAACTTGCCATATGCTTCTTGTATAGGAAGCATAATGTATGTTATGCTATATACTAGACCTGACATCAGTTTTGGCGTCAGTGTGACCAGCCGATATCAATCTGATCCAGGTAATGATTATTGGACAATCGTGAAATATATCTAAAAATATCTTAAAGGCACTAGGGATAAGTTTCTGATATATGGAGAAAATGAGCTACAAGTTAAGGGTTATACAGACTCCGACTTCCAGAGAGATCCAGATGATAGAAAATCTGCATCATGGTACATATTTACCCTTAACGGTGGTGCTGTTAGTTGGTGTTGTTCAAAGCAAGGCTCAACAGTTGATTCCACTATTGAGACGGAATTTATAATGGCTTCAAAAGCTGCTAAAGAAGCTGTTTGGATTAGAAATTTATCACAGAACTTGGCATTGTGCCTAGTATTGCGGATTCGATCCCATACTGTGATAATAACGAAGCCATCGCGCAGGCCAAGGAGCCGAGGGCGCATTCCAAGTCTAAACACGTGGAAATGAAATACCGCGTAATTAGAGAGATTATTGAACGAAAAGACATAGTGGTCTTGAAGATTCAAGGACAAGACAGTATAACAGACCCACTTACAAAGGCCTTACCTCCTAAGTTATTGGATAAACATGTGGAGGAGATGGGACTACGGTACCATCCAGATTGGCACTAAGCAAGTGGGAGTTTGATATAGTTGGTGCTTGGAGTGCCAATCCGAATTGTATATTTTATTATTTATTAATAAAATAACTATATTTTTCATTTCATACCTTATAATGGTATTGTCATTATACGTATTAGATTGATGTATAGATATGCTAAGAATGACATCGACCTTAGAATAGTCTTGACACTAGGTGTAAACTATTCTTAAAGTAAATATTCCTAGTCGTTGGTTTTGGAATACGGTCGAATTCCTATAACCTAAAAGAGTAGTACATGTCGTATATTGTAATTGGAGTTCTAATGGTTTAACCTGATGTACCATGAGTTTTGGAAACTCGTATAGACATATGGGTATTCGTCGAAGCGAATACTGAATGACTCACAGGCGATTCCTAATAGTTGGAAGTACACACCACCGTCAATAGGAATCTCCTCGAGTGGAGTAGCATATGTAATCCTTTGACTGTAGGATAACATTGATTTTGTATGAGATCCTCCACACTTTGATGCCATGTATGTCAGAAACCTTTCATGGTCTGGCCTCTAGATATTCGTTAGGTGTGGACCGATGCACTCAGTAATCAAGTGCGAAGCAAGATATAATCTGTCGGCCCGTATGTGTACCATAAGAGGTTTAGGTATCCATGTGAGTAAAGTCACGATTCTTAAATCTTTGGCCAAAGTCGATCACCTAGGGTGGATCGCATCAGTTATGAAAAGTCATGGACATGTCGACATGAGATGTGCATCTCGAAAACTTGACGGTATATTCTATGTTTCCTAAGCACAACTCAGATAGCCTACGACGAAGTGATTGTTAAACATATGTGATGAACTCGACTTGTATAGTTCAGAAAGGTCGTTCGTGTTCTTCGCGAATTCGGAGGTTGTCGAATTACGTACATATTAGCTAGGCTTATATGCTGAACGTGTCTGAACTTAGAGAGTCCCAATATGAAGTGTACTTGATGAGCACTTGGGTAGCCGATTAATTTTGATAAAAGATAATATTCGATATTATAATTATCAACTAAGATAATCAAGTGTTATTGGATAACATTGATTATTTACTTTGACCTAATTGGATTAATTGGATTAATTCAATAATTACACAATGGCTTAATTGTAAAATCATAATTATCTCTACCATTTGAGGATATTATGGTAATTGTAAGTATGTAATAATATGTGGGTTTTGGCTTGATTTGATTAGATTAAATCAAAGTGGCAAACATTGAACTAATCTTTTTCCTAATCCTTGGCTTGATTTAATTGGATTAAATCAAAGTGGGAGATAATAAAGATTAGCCACACCTAATTATACATATTTGGACAAATTAGATTAAGCCCACTTAAAAGTTGATTACAACTTTTATTAATTAAAAATTGTCTAAGTTTTGCTATAAATAGCAAGCTTTAGGAAGTTTTAATTACAAGTACAAATACAAGCATAAGCAAATTCTTGAGAGATTAGCCTAAGTTAGAGAAGTGTTTAGAGAAGTTTGTGAGGTCTCTACAACATTTCATTTAGGAGAAATCAAGATTGGATCTTGAAGTGAAGTTTGGAAGCATTGGAAACAAGATTGGATCTTGAAGTCAAGCTTGCATACCTTAGAGGTTCTCCAACAATTTCAATGAAGGAGAAGTATATTGGATCTTGCATCAAGCTTACTAGGTAATGTTTGATCTTCTCCAAAACTATGTTCATTTGTGTATTAGATGCATGATCACATAGCTTAATGTTGAAATAAGGCTAATCAATTGTGTTATGATACTTTAGAAGTATAAACACAACATGTTTATGTATTAGGTCAAAGATGTTCATGTTGGACATGGAACAATTAATAAGAGTTTGGAACTCTAGATTAAAGCTTACAGCTATGGCTATCATTCTAGAATTACTTGACCACCTTTGGGTGACCTAGAATTGTTCATGAGACATTTCTTATTGGGATTCTATTTTGGGTTGTAATTTGATTCAAAGAAATGCATATTTATATTTAGAATTTATATGTTTATTTTATAATAAGTGTTGTGGTTGGTTTTGAAATTAAAAATGTTTTGGGTGATTTTTAAAGTGTTTTAAGGTTTTTGTTTTTAGAAAATAATTTCTTAAAAAAAAGGTTGATGCATTGCTCTCGGCCAAATTGGCCGAGAGTTAGGCGCTGCAGCGCCAAAGTGGCGTTGCAGTGCCACGCATGCTGTTGGCGCAGCATGCCTAGTTCCGAGAAATTGATCTTTTGTCCGGTTTTTATCCCGACGATTTTTCCGGATCCAGATTTATTTATGGTTTTCCATAAAACACTTGAAAAAAAAAAAATTATATTTTATTAATTTTAAAAATACACCCATGTTTGATATCCATGGGTTAGGCCCACATCCACTGCGCGGGGCACCGATCCGACCCTAGGGGTTCCACAACTGCCCCAACATGAATAACCTAGAATTGTTCTAGATATATTTCATGATGGTGAGACTTAATTGGTGTAAGATTAATTTGATTAATCTTGAGAAAATTATATTTAAAGCATGAAAAATGATAAATTTTTCTTATTGTTTTAGACCTGGAAATTCTGAAAATTTAGTGATGAAAAATATGTCATTTAGATGTGTTGGATGTGTATTGAGAGTTAGGATAATTTTCGGAAATTATTTCGGAGTGAAAACAACGAAAACAGAGTTACCAGATGAGTTTTGAGCTTACCGGATAACAGCTGCCAAAGTAGTGAATTGGTCACTGTTTAGGCAGCCCATGAACTGCCCAAATATCATTGGGGCTGACCTGGACAACCCTCGTGTGGTCTCGGTTGGTCGATTTGACTAAAAAGCGTTTTATGCTATTTTGCGGAAAATTATTTTCGTAAAAATTTCCTTATATTTTCATTATTAATTATGTCGTTATATGATATCGAATAATATGTTTAGGTGAAATATGAATAAATTCTAAATATATGATATCGAATAACTTATTCGGTAACTTTAAAAATTTTAAAATTATAATTTCACCCGAACCGCGGTTCCGCAGCCCAATAGAACTTGTTAAGATCTCTTGATGATAATTGTTCTACTATGAATATAAACTTAAAATAATCATTAATTCTTTAACTATTTTTTATGTGTGATATAATTTATTAAGTTTATAATTTGTCTATTATGATCTTGTCGCTGGCTTTTTTCAATTTTCCAGATTTTGTGTCATAACATGATTAAATTTATATATATTTTTATTATTATGGACACCTAATATGAGTTCGGAGAATAAATTTTTTATAGATAATTTTTTACCAAATCCCAAGAATACCCATGAATTTTTATTTTTTATTTTTAAAAAGAAAAGAAAAGAAAAATAAGTCATACAAGATCCAATATAAAGTTGGCTTCTTCCACTTGAGTCACATAATCAATCATGTAAATCAAATTCAAAATAATCAACTCAACCGAACATAAGCATATCCAAAATACAAACAACAATGTGTCATTGTTTGTGTCGATTAGATCTTTGATTAAGTGACATAAAGCAAAGTAGATTTGAAATGAAAATAAGATATTTTTTAAAAAAATAATAGAGAAAAGAGGAAGAAAATAGTAAAACTCTGAAATTAAGTGCAACTTAAACAAAACCTCATAAATAAAATTTTACTATAAAGATCCTGAATTTTTTGATATTTGAGATTTTTAAATTAAAATTAGAGATTTTTAAATATAATAAATATTTCACATAATTTCACCAAATATTAAAAAAAATTCTCTAATTTTCCCGAGAAATGAGCTGGAAAAGCTCCATCAATCGTGGTCTCCATATAATATTTTTTTAAGAAATAACAGAAAATCCAAACAAATATATTAATAAATTTAAGCCACACGTACCATAAATTGTCTGTTTGTTAATTTTAGGGTTGGGGGCTCGAGGTGAAAGTAAACTCGTCTCGTGAACTCAAGTGTTTAAGAGTCCCAATCCCAAGTATGGCACGTAATAGCTTTCAAAAGGGACGGGACCCCACGATTGATTAATTAATTTTGTTTGTTTGTCGATTTCATTTTCATGAAAATATGATTGATTCTGTATCATCATATGCCCCTTCTCGGCCGACTTCAATACATGGCTGTTGCTTCTCCTCATTTATTGATTGTCCTTGTCATTGTTCAAATTACATGAATCGGGTGGGTGAAGGTAAAATTTAAAGAACCCAGTTGAGATAGGTCAGGTCTGGTCTGATCTGATCTGGTCAGTCGGGATAAATTTTAAAATTGAAATAAATTTATTTTGTTTAAAATTAAAATTATATTGAATCAGATAGAGTTTCACTACTTTCTAATCACACTTATAATGGCAATATATACGGTTAACTGATGTCATAATTAATGGAGAGGTTCATAATTAAATTTTATGTGCACTTAGGAGAAATTAATGGCGAATATATGGTATTATAAAATTATTGTTAGGAATGTTCAGCTTAGTCGACCAACTTTAATTAGTCGCTAAATTTATTCTAAAGAGATTTAAAGAATCAAAAGTAAATAATATATATATATATATATGTTAAATTATTAAATAAATTATAATTATATTTAATATAAATGTGATTCATACCGTTATTTATTAAGGCATATTATTGTGAAGACGTTTCTCGATTGAGATGGTTCTATTCTATATCATATCATTCTTATAATTTTATTTGTTTGTTTGTGTGTATTTATCAAGAATCAGTATTATATCTAAGATAAAAGGATTGATATAATCTCATTGGTGAAGTTAAAGTATATAAAATTTGAATACCATTTCAGAATTCAACAATGACGGTACTCTATCAAGCCTACCGATAATTCCTTTTCTTTTTTTTTTTTCTTTTTTTTTTTTTTATTTTTTTATTTTTTGTCTTTTTACCATTCAGCTTTTTTGAATGCTTTTTAGTTTTAGGTATGCAATTTTGACAAACAACAAAGATAGCAATATTGCAATTTTTTTTTTTTTTTTTTTTTTTTTTTTTTTTGCATAGAAGGTGTCATCTTAAAGATTAAATGACTCTCCTAATAAATTCCACTTTGGTGGGGTCGGGTCGACCCCCGACCCAACCCGATCCAGTCGGGTTTCTCCATTTTAAAATTTAATTTCGGGTCTGACCCGACCCGAAATTTTGGATCGGGTCACGGGTCTAGTTCAGCAAACTCGGGTCTGACCCGACCAGACCCGATGTAATGATATTATAATTATAATATATATATTTTCAGTGGTACGACTTTAACAACAAAAAGGCGTAGCACCAGTGGTAAGGTTATTTGGTTAAGTTGAAGAAGGATGCATGTTCGAGTCTCACATCTTGCAATTTGGAAAATTAAATTTTCATAAAAAAAATCAAATGTTGTAGAGATTCGAACTTGAGACTTCTTTGAAACTTTGTTAATTCTTAACCATTTCTGCTGCACGCAATGTTAAATATCTTCTCTCAATAAAAAATATATATATTATATTTACTATATATTATGTTGACCCGAACCGACCCGTAGTTTTTTTTACTCGACCTGAGGTGACCTGACCCGCGCGGGTCACCTCCTCAATTTTTGGGTTTCGGGTCAAACGACCCGAATGACCCCACCCGATCGGGTCAAAAAAAATTCCGAAAAACCCGACCCGTGAACACCCCTACGGATCACATTATATGATTCATTAATCTGTCAAATAAAAATAACAATTTTTATATAGATCTGACACACCATCTTAACACGCTGAGGTAGTGCGTTGAATTTAGATTAAAAAAAAAAAAATTTGGTATACATGTTGTTGGGCGGATGTGTTAATAATTATTTTATAACATGTATTATTTAATCGAAATCATCAAATAGAAATCATATAAATTAAAAATTGAACACGAACTCAAGTGTTAGGAAGAACCTGAAAATATATTGTGTAGAAGATGATGAATTTAAATCAAGTCGAAAAAATCTCTTTATTTAAGAACTTATTAGCCTCGTCTCGATACATTACAGATTTATTGTAACTAATGTTCTCCCAAGATACTTGATTTCTTATTTTAAAATGGGCACTCATTTCTTCAAGAACTTAAATTATGACAATGGTGGAAACTCTCTCATTTGAAAAAATTTAGACTCTCTAACAATTGCCTAAGACTTATGGAAATAATATTAAATGTTGAATTAATTGAGTGAGTAAAAAACGAGAACCCAATATGCTATTTGTTGGACAATTATGACCCATAGCATCACTATTTGTACAGATCATGGTGTTGTTGTACAAATTAACTATGTGACAAATGAAATTGCTCTTTTATCATTTGTAATTAGATTACCAAAATTTTGGTAATTGATTTATTATTATTGTTTTAAGAAAAAAAAAAGAAAAACTATCTCTCCCTCCTTCTCCCAACATTCAGCCTTGGGCCAATTTTCTTTCTTCTCATTTTCTCTCAATGCCGTGAACATGTAGAAGCTTTAGGGAATTTTGTGGCCAAATTTCCAAGGTGCTAGCACACATTCGGAGTCTTACGAATGTGATAGGGAAACCCACCCATGGGCATGGAATCCACACACCAAGCTTGGAGCTTGAAGAACACAAATGGAGCACAATGAGGAGCCATTGTTGAGAGCTTCAAGGAGGAGCAAAAATTTTTGTGTTCGACGCATCGCAAATCCGATCAATGTAAGTATGATTCTGTCATACTTCTTTGTTGTATTCACATGTTTAAATGCTTAAATTGATCTTGGGACTATGGTAGAAACCCAACAATGGTATCGGAGCCTTGTTTTAGCATGAAATTGGAATTAGGGTAAAATTGGGTAAAATTCATTTGAGCATGTTTGGATGAAATTGATTGTTTGAATATGCTTGAATGATGATAACATAGTGTTATGCATGATCAATTTGATGAAAATTGAATTGGATGAATTTTCCCCAAAATGCTTGGCTTAGCCGAATGGTATGCTTACCCTAATGCCATGGTAATTTTTGTTTTTGATCATTGGATGAGTTGAAATCATTTGGGAATTGTTGATTTTGGATTTAATTGGATTGAATTCGGAATCGGACAATAAAATCCCAAATTGCCGTGAGTGACATTGCATGGAAAATGATTGATTTTTGATTCAATTGTGTTGGACATGTATTGATGATAATAAACATGATTAATTATATAAATTGGTATTTTGGAAATGTTAATTTGGTTAATTAATCATGGCTATACACTTTAATTAATTTAATTGTGAAATTTGGAATTTTGTAATTTAATTAATTGGGCCATATTTGGAATTGGGCTTGTAAAGTTGTATTTGGGCTTAATGGGCTTGGTTGGGCCAAGTTTGGTTTAGGCAAATTGGTTGGATCCAATTGGGCCCAAAACCATATCC
Source organism: Zanthoxylum bungeanum (assembly GCA_019454045.1). Classification (NCBI taxonomy): domain Eukaryota; kingdom Viridiplantae; phylum Streptophyta; class Magnoliopsida; order Sapindales; family Rutaceae; genus Zanthoxylum; species Zanthoxylum bungeanum. The sequence goes on along the minus strand of SKCR01041357.1, from coordinate 50,986 downwards.
ATAAAGTCCAAATATAATTAAATGGACCTTTAATTTTAATTGGGCCTAATGGGCCTAAATTGGTTTCTTGGCAAATAAGGGTGATTCCTTAAATGGGCTTTGGTATTTGGGTTTGACCCATATTGACCAAAGTCCATGCCTTATGAAATTAATTAAAAGCCCATTGGACTTTAATTAAATTGACATTGGATGTTAATTGGGCTTTGAGACCCGTAACGATTAGATTTGGAATCTAAGTCGTAAAGGCACATTAAAAGTGTAATATTTAATTTGGAATTAAATAATGAATTAGTATTAAATACAAATTAAATTGGATTTAATGTTGTAGTTTAATATAATTCAAGAATTCGTACTTTGAGTACTTATTCGTAAAATGAGTTGGACTCGCGCAAAAATCAAATCCTTGTTTGAACATTGGATGGTCATTAATTTCAGATTAATTAATTGGATTAGATTGATTGATAACATGTTTTGTGTGAATACATGGATGCGATGTATGAATAATGTATATCGGATGGATATTAGATGGGTGATGGCAATTTTGGAAATTGTTGTAATAAATTTAGAATTTATTAAATTGGACCTGCTTGTCTAGCCTATTACCTCTTGACTCTTTGTATTTCTCTTCTCACATATTCCCCTCAATGTAAATGAGGTTTCTTTAGAAGTGTTATGTAATCGGTTAGAAGTAATACTTGTGCTAGCGGGAGAGAGGAAATGGAGAGATTTGTTCTAGGAACAATGTGTTAAGTATCCATCCACATATCATTATTATTTTATTTATACGCGCCTTATTATGTTTTTAGAATGCATGTTTAAGGGTTTATGATGATGAGACCTAACAAAGATAATTAATTGGTTGCCAATTACGCGAAAAAAAAAGCCTCAACATATATTAAGCGTTTTTCCTTCCATTGAGTGATTCTTACTCAAGATCCAAGATTGGCACTGGTTTGTTGGCCAAAGTCAAGACCTTTGTCCATCGCGGATGTGTTTGAATCATGAAGGCTTTGTTCCATATCGGTGTCTTGTCCAAATTGTGATTTGTTGGCCAAAGTCAAGATCACTTCTTGTCCATCGACATCGATTACGTAGCTTTCCATGGTCAATGGGTTCCGCTTAACTAGGATCATTAAGTTTGTTGTGCCAAAGCCAAGACTTAGTTGATTCAGAGGAAAAAGGTTAGGGAATATATTGGATATATTGGCATATATAGGATATATGTTTCGGACTTGGATGTCCACCTACTGGATCTAGGAATTGGATGGGATCCAATTGATCTTAGAGATCTACCTAGTTAATTATCATACAATTTGTTGGCCAAAGTCAAGATTGTGTGTTATTTAACGGGATCCTAGCCCACTAGGAAACAAGGTTTCCCGAGTACTCCACAGAGGGTTAGAGGCTCGCCGAAAAATAGTGGGAGGCAAATATTAAATTTGCAATATTCGTTTAGTTACTTGCCAATACGCACTCATTTCAAATTTTTCGTCAATATAATTAATATATTAGTTGGACTAATATTTAATCGTTGTTTTAATTAAACAGTTGGACTGTATTCAAACTACTTCAAATGATAGTTGATTATAAAATTGGATTATAGTAATCAATATATTTGAAATAACCAATTAAATTATAGTTGATTATATAGTTAGACTATAGTAATCATTATATATTTAATAGTACCTGAAATCCTTGATTAAATAGTTGGACTATAGCAATCAAGATAAATGAAAGATTAGTGTTTAAAACATAATCCTGGGTGAAAATGTTTTTAAACGGCTTTAATTTTCAGATTGGGAATAAAATCTCAGGATAGTCCTGGAGACCGAGAAGTTACTTTATTTGATAGAGTGGCGTCTCGAGCCTAAGCCCGGAGTTGAGCAAATAGTAGAACATGATATTTGGAATATTCATGTGATGATAACTTTAGTGCTTAATATGTTATACTTGCCGCAAAGACTCCTTAATTTCTTAGTCAGAACTAAGGATTAGATCCTTATAGTATGATATTGAAATTGAAGGATCTTCATAGATCTATCCTTAGATCTTAGAAGTACAAATTGCAATAGAAAACTCTTGGAGAGTTAATGGCTATGCTCAAGGAGACAAAGCCAGAATTTGCAATAGGGCAAGAAGCGCAAGACGCATCTTACTTCGACATCCCAGAAGGCCAAGGCTTGGCCAAAGGCTTCTGGGGTGTGGAAAATGGGCAAAGACAAAATCATTATAATCTTCTGGAAAGACATAGGACATATCCCAAAATGTCTGCCTAAACTGTGGCAAACGGGGTCACTGGAAGCGTGACTGCCATGTGGACAATGCAGACATAAAGGAATTGAAGACGGGCAAGGCTCCGACTTCAAATATGTTTGTCATAAACATGTTCGCTGCTAGTATTAAAATTGGATTTTAGATACTGAGTGTGGTACATAAATATGTACTGATGTGCAGAATCTGCTGATAAGCATGATACTAACTTCAGTTGAGATTAATCCGCGAGTCGGAATGAAAGTCGTTGTTTTAACCGTAGAAACCTAAGTTTAGGAACTACCCTTCGGGTATGTACTTAAATTATGAAACTGTTAAAATGTAACTATGAGTGGCATTTTTGTCTGGGACACAATTAACAAGACTCGTATATCCACACTTTCGAAGAGTGGATACTAGGACGGATTTGATTCTATTCAAATAATGTCTGTGAATCTAGTTTATTGGGCAAAGTGCCTAAAACACTTTTTACTTGGTAAAAGTGCAAGTGCCACCGATCTGTTAGCCCTCATTCATAGTGACGTAAGTGGGCCCATGTCTAGTTAGGCTAGAGGTGGATATGAATACTTCGAAACCTTTACGGATGTGGCATCGCGTTATGGTTATGTGTTTCTTGTGAAACACGGATCGGAAACTTTTGATGAATTCAAAGAGTTTCGACACGAAGCAGAAAAACAGACCGGCTAAAGTATTAAAATCGTCACGGTTAGACCATGATGGAAAATACTTAAGCAATAAGTCTCTCAAATACTTGAAAGTGTATAGTATTATTTCAATGAGGACTCCTCCCGGAACACGTCAATTTGACGGTGTATCCGAACAAAGAAACCAAATTTTGTTGGACATGATAAGGTTAATCATGAGTCGCTTTGAGCTACCATTTCCTTCAAGGGATACGCATTAAACAGTGCAAAACTTATTTTGAATAAGGTTCCATAAAAATCTGTTTGACAGACTTCATATTAGATATAAACAGGAAAGAAACCGGGTTTTCTCATTCCTGTAGATTTGGGAATGCTGGGCATATGTTTGGATGATACCAAACTAAAACCCAAATCGGATAAGTGCCTAAGTTATGGGTTATCCTAGGGAAACCAAAGTATAATACTTATACAACTCACATGAGAACAATTTAATTATTGCTCACCATGCGGTTTTCCTAAGAGGAATACCTATATGCAGTGGTAAGTAGGAGGAAAGTAAAACTCGATGAAAATCGGAGTAATACTATTCCAGGCATCGATTCCTTAATGGAACACAAATAGTTCATCAAGGATGAAACTCTACCATAATCTTCGAATACACAAGAACCGCGTAAGTCGGAGAGAGTCAGAAAACAACCTGGGAGGTATGGGTTTCTGATCTCACCTCAAGTAGATGTCAATCTTATTGAGGAAGACAAACTGACTACGTATGAGGAAGTGATACAAGGTATCGACTCCATATTATGGCAAAGTGCCATGATGTCCGAAATGGATTCCATGTATACCAACCAAGTTTGGACACTAGTTATTGTACCGCAAGGCATTATGCATATTGGTACTATATAAGTCTTCAAGGAATACATACATGGATGGCAACATACCAACATACTAAGCTAGGCTTGTAGCGAAAAGGTATCATTATCAACATTGTGTCGATTACGACGAAACCTTTTACTTATTGCCATGGTTAAATCCATTTGGATAATGCTTGCTAATGCTGCATGTTTCATTTATGAAATATGGCAGCTGAACGTCAAAATCGCTTTCCTTAAATGGAAACCTTTTGGAGGATGTTTACAACATCCTGACGGTTTTTTCATACCAAAATGAGTAAACAAGGTTTGCAAGTTAATTCGATCCATTTTTGGATTGAAGCAAGCATTGCGTTCTTGGAATTATCGTTTTGATGTAATCATAAAGGTATATGATTTAATTTAAAATGAAAAAGATTCTTGTGTATATAAGGAGGTTAGTGGGAGCGCACTGACAATGATTGTCCTATAAATAATGATGATATATCATTTCTTGGAAATGACATTCCCATAATAATCGGTGAAAGTTTGGCTTTCATGAAAAATTCTCCGTAGAATACTTGGGAGAGACAACTTGTATTCTAGGAATAAGGATCTACTAGGATAGATCTAAAAGTTGTTAGCACTCTCCGAGAACTCGTACATTGAAATAAATATACGCGACCTGGTGTCTCATACGCTTTGAGCATATGGAGTCACAATCAGGCCAATCCAAGTGATAGTCACTGGATTGATGTTAAAAACATCCTTTAGTATCTTAGATGAACTAAGGATGCATTCTTATAATATGGAGAAGGAGAACTTAAAGTGACTGGGTTCACTGTTGCAAGTTTCCTAACCGATTATAACGACTATAAGTCGGAATAACGGTACTATAAAGTTTGAATAACGGAACAGTGAGCTGGAAATCTTCCAAGCAAGATACTGTTACCGAATAAACAATAAAAGCGGAATATTGCTGCAGCTGAGGCAGCAATTGAAGCCTTTTGGATTGATAATAATCCTAATCAGATTAAGAGTAGTTCTGTTAGCAGCTGAGCTAGGCTACAGCACAGGCTAAAGAATTAATGGTCTCATCAACGATCCAGATATATACTTCAAATATTCATCTGATTCGTTCGGATCATACATCGTGGCGATGTGATGATCGAATAAATCGCATCAGATGATAACCTTACAAATCCGCTGACGAAAGCTTTTTCTCAGCAGAAATTTGAGCGAACCGTACATAGTTCGGGTGTAGGACACTTGAGTGATTGGCTATAGGCCAAGTGGGAGATTGTTGGACAATTATGACCCATAGCATCACTATTTGTATAGATCATGGTGTTGTTGTACAAATTAACTATGTGACAAAGGAAATTTCTCTTTTATCATTTGTAATTAGATTACCAAGATATATAAATGATAAAAGGTTCTTATGATTAGTTCCGGATTGAGATGATATGAGACAATATCAATCCACGAAGGTTTAATCATTAAATATCCCTAGTCGGAGTATTATCGAGATTGGACATCGATAATGCGTAAAAGACTAGTATTACACTTGTGCGCATTGTGGGAGCATAACGACATAGTTCTCATATATTTGGGTATAAGATACTCATGCAAGTGTAATAGGAGGTTGTGTTTACCGATGGTACGGAAACAGCTTCGCTCTGGATAGACCCCTCGGAATTCCATTGGTAGTATGACTATGTGTCCATGGAAGTCCGAATCAGGGTAGGTGTATTTGGTCTTAACCTGAGACTTGCACCGCTAATAATTGCGACAATCAATATACTTTGGTTTTGGTCGTCCAGGGCTTTAACAGGTTCTGTGTACGCCTCTTCTGGGTATATTGAGAATCGTAGTGTATTGGGTGTGATGTCAAGATGTAGGTATCACTCCAATCATAGTGGAGATGATGATCACGTAAGATACGGAACTGGTGCTCTTTTATGCTGCAGCTATCGGGATATTATGACTAGGTCATGTTTATCCGATTATAGAGACTAGTTACCAGAGATCCGATATGTGCTTCGTACGGGGCAGACACAATTCCAGCCTCAGGCCTTGCATGTGACATCCGATACTGGATCGCAATACGCAATACTACGTATACTACGCCTGATAAAGATTACATATTCCTTTAAGAATATTTCTGGAGAATTGGGTAGGCACGGTGCTTTGCTAGAAGCCAATCATGTCTTGTAAATCGGTAAAAAGATTAATGAGATGAGAGATGACGACCGAATTTACTGCCAACATATACGGGGATCTCATGGGTCGCTTCCCGAAGATTCACCGATGACGTATGACTCGCACTTCATTAATCTGAGATTAATGAGATGAGAGAGAAAATTAATCTGGGATTAATTACGGAGATATTTTATCTGGGATAAAATATTATTTAAAGAGAGAGAACGATTAATTTGGAATTAATCGATAAATTAATAAATTCGATATATTAAACGAAATTGGATTTCGACGCGGAATTAAAATTAGATTTTAATTCGAGCGAACCAGTTAATTTAGAATTAATTCGCTAGCGACGTGAATAGTAATTTTGCTAGGCATAATTATTTAATTAAATTTGATTTAATTACGTCGCAACGGAAAATTCGTTAATTCGGAATTAGCGAACCCGAGCCCGGGAGTGTTTGCGGGCCCACTCGCATTTCGAATTCAAGTGCGGACCACAAGTCACATCGCGAGTCACATCACTTGTCACTTTAGTGATAGATGTCAAGTCACATTTTTGGTGAGTGACATGCAGTCACTATTCATGATGTTGGTTGGTGTGGACATTTAATAAAATTTTGGCTCCAAATTTGGTTTGACTTTTAGAAAGCCATATACCAAAATTTTGGTAATTGATTTATTATTATTGTTTTAAGAAAAAAAAAAAAAAAACTATCTCTCCCTCCTTCTCCCAACATTTGGCCTTGGGCCAATTTCTTTCTTCTCATTTTCTCTCAATGCCGAGAACATGTAGAAGCTTTAGGGAATTTTGTGGCAAATTTTCCAAGGTGATAGCACACATTCGGAGTCTTACGAAGGTGATAGGGAAACCCACCCATGGGCATGGAATCCACACACCAAGCTTGGAGCTTGAAGAACACAATTGGAGCACAATGAGGAGCCATTGCCGAGAGCTTCAAGGAGGAGCAAAAATTTTTGTGTTCGACGCATCGCAAATCTGATCAATGTAAGTATGATTCCGCCATACTTCTTTGTTGTATTCACATGTTTAAATGCTTAAATTGATTTTGGGACAATGGTAGAAACCCAACACTATTTATAGACATGGAAATTTGTCATTGAAGAGGTATCATTAAGCTTAAGGATGCAATCTTTAAAAAGATCATAACTCTTCAATGTACCTTTCCAATTCAAATGTTATATCTTTTCCCTCTAAATGATATATCTATTCATTTTGAGTCTTTCCTAAATGTCACATATTAAGGACATGTCTTATCACAAGACACCTTATAAATAAACCTGATATTTAGGAAATTTCCTACAATCTCCCACAATTTTCTAAATATCAATGTAGACACTTAAGAGAGTTTCCTTGAAATATAATTACATCAAGAATAGGCAGCTTTCACCTTCAACCTTTCCTAGTGAATTACTATCAGATTTACTTGGTAAACCAGTGACCGTGACCCATAGTCTTGAATCGTTCTGCCGTTAGTGTAAACCAAGACAATATCCATCACACAACTTCACTTCGATCATTTCCCGTTCTACGGTTGTGTTCAATTCATCCATGAACATCGGTCCTGGCTTGGTCAAGTACTTTATGGAATCCAACCTTTGAAATTCTCATGGAAGCGGTCTCACTTCTTACTTGAAATAGATGATGTACTATAAAAGATAATCTGCATTTACCCCTATTAGGACTCCTCTCCTAATATAGTGATCATTAAAAGCCTTAATTTATCCTAACATTGACAGACAACACTCTGCATCATTATAGAAATGAGAAATAGTATAGAACTCTACAGTGCTTGTTTTGAATTACACAAAGTATTTGTTGTCCTTTTTTAAACCTAGATCTTGGGATCTCCAGTCAACTAGGTTGGATTTCCACATTGATAATTCTTAATTTATAGGCTTCAAGCTCATTCCCATCGATGACTTTTCAACCTCCTCTTTAGGAAAACATTTAGTAAGTGGATCTGTTAGGTTTTCTTTCGACTTGATATAATCTATTGAAATTATACAGCTTGAGAGTGGTTGCCTTATGGTATTGTGTTTTCGACGTATGTGTCGAGACTTACCATTATATAGTATATTTTGGGCTCTCCTGATAGCCGATAAACTATCACAATGTATGCTTATAGTTGACACTGGTTTTGGCCAATTTGGAATATCCTCTAAGAAATTTCGAAGTCATTTCGCTTCTTCCGCTGCTTTGTCTAATACTATGAACTCAGACTCCATAGTAGACCGGGCAATACATGTTTTCCTCGAGGATTTTCATGACACGGCTGTACCACCAAGTGTGAAAATAAATCCACTCGTGGATTTGGAATCACTGTATCGAATATCTAGTTAGCATCGATGTATCCCTCTAGAACAACATGATATCTCGTATAATGCATACCATATTTTGAAATTCCTCTTAGATATCTTAAAACTCTTACTATGGATTTTCAGTGGTTATGGCATGGCTTAATTGTATATCAACTAAGCCTATTTACAGCTTGAGCGATATCAAGTCATGTGCAATTTGTGAGATACATCATACTCTCGATGATTATTGAATACTCTAATTACGATACGCTCAAATCAATATTCTTTGACAAATGAAGAGTTAGGTCCACATGATTTGTCCTTCAGAACTTATTAGCTCTACCTCAGTGCACTACAGATCTCTTGTGGCTAATGTTGTCCTAGGATGCTTGGTTGCTTCTCGTAAAATGGGCACTCATTTCTTCAAGAACTTAAACTATGACAATGGTGAAAACTCTCTCACTTGGAAAAATTTAGACTCTCTAACAATTGCCTAAGACTTATGGAAATAATATTGAAAGTAAAATTAATTGAGTGAGTAAAAAATGAGAACCCAATGCCCTATTTATAGACATAGAAAGTTATCATTAAAGACGTACCCTTAAAATTAAGGATACAATCCTTAAAAGGGTCATAACTTTTCAATGTACCATTCCAACTCAAAGGTTATATCTTTTCCCTCTAAGTGATAAATATATTCATTTGGTGTCTTTCCTAAATGTCACATATTAAGGACATGTCTTAGCACAAGACACCTAATAAATAAATGTTATATTTAGGAAATTTCCTACATATGCAATGGTCATGGTGTGTAGATCATTTCTTAAACTCACATTTCAATTTAGATAAAAAGAAAAGAAAATTAGACCAAAAATATCTAGGCTTTTAGCCACTTAATTGATGTATAAAAATACAAGTCATATAATAAATGGACCATTTTGCTGCATGCCTAGTTGCCTCTTATTACTTGAATAATTTGGGCCACGATGTTAGAATGGACCATTTCTATCATGCCTTGTTAGAAAAGAGAGAAATAAATGTGTTACAATTTTGTTAGTTAAGCTATAATTATTGATTGGCATTTATCTCATATAAACAATAAATTATATACAACATCATATAAAACTTGAGAAACAAACAATTTTATTCACTATAAGATACCATCCATGAATAACATTAAACAAATCCATGAATTACTCATTTAGGATATAACCAAATATACATTACTAGTTTAAAATTTATTTACAAACACATTAAAATAAATCTAATTATTTCACGACACGGTTGTATATTTTTTGTAGTGATTCTCTTAATGAAACTTAATTAATTAATCTTCTTAAATGGGCAAATGCTCATATATATACATAGAAGATGGAGGGGGAAGTCATTTAACTATTTCATCACATGCATGGCTTCCTATTTAATCACGTGTATTTGGAAGCATTGATTTTTATTTCATTATAAGCATTTGGAAGTTTATTGACTTCCTCATGCCCCTCCAAAAATGTAGCCATCATGGGTGTCTCATCAATATTTCAAACATTTTCCAACATCTCCCACTCACACATGATGGATCAACAGTTTTTATTATTTCTGCAAGTATAAATCATACTTAATAATTATTTCGTGCGATCAGCATACTTCGAGAGTTCACTTGTTATACATCTATTAGGAATATATATAGTTACTCGAATAATAGGTAGATACCATAGTAGATTAAATATGTTGTATCCTCGATCATTTGTCACATTACATCTCTCTTGATCTCTTTTCGAATGTAATATTTATTTTATATTAATAATTATGTCTTATCACGTAGAACAACATAATTGGTCGACCAATGAATACAAGTTAATGCGATATTATTCATATAATGATCTTTTTTTCTCGAATATCTCAACCTTAATTCAATTAGCTCTTCCAGAGATATTTCCATTAGATCGAATATCTCGTGATCTTTCAGCAACACTCCAAAATAACGATCATCAAATATAAGTTTTAAGAAATAGACAAGAGTCTAAATGGTAGAACATGAGATTAAAAAAATATAAAGAGTCTCATACAATATCAAGACCGAGATCTTTACTTATATTACCCTTATTAGTCATGATTATACACATGATATGAAAACATGTGTTAGGTATTCTCTCTTTTCCCATTGAGCGTATGTCTCATGAAAATAACGTACAGATGATGGTTCAGACAATCACAATGTCTAACTCACATATGACATTAAGATAAGTAAAGTGAAATAAACATATTCGCCGTAGGTCATGTTACATAGAAAATGACCTCATAATGACATTACTTAATTTTCAAACTTGAGCTCTTCTAAATTATCACTATGACAATAAGCTTAAAAATTTATCTCATCTCCCATTATCACAAAGTAATAGAAGTGATTGCCTTAGTGAGATGGCCAATCATTCATTTGTCCGACATACTTCTCATACCAACTAATAATATATTTGGTCGTATTTGTCATATCTCATGGAGATTGTTTCATAGCAATCTAAGTCTATTAGGCTGACCTTTCCAATTACCTTCCCAAATGGACTATTGTAACATGTTATTGAATGTGATGATATGTGAAATCTTATCATATTTATCACTCGTCTGATATCTATCCCATTCCAACAACATATTGATAAGTGCATGAAAATATACTTTGAACATCATTAATTCGGTTTGATTATCATGTGTTTAATCTTAATTATAGTTTATTTTGTGCTTTGTTATTAGGAAGCAATGGAACATGGATATTTGAGAAATTACGCGTGTTTCGAGACCTTACGAACACATCGGAAGCACGCAAGAAACGAACAGAAATGCATGAATCATTATATTGGACGCCTGGCCGCGCGTCGCGACACGGAGACGTTTTCCAGGTTTTACTTAGTTCATTTTTCAAGCAAATAAGGACTCCGGGACCCCTCTATAAATACTCAATCTCGTCCATAACCCTAAAAATAGAGAAGAAAGAGAGAGAAAAAAAAAAGAGAAGAAATAGAGAGAAAAAGAGAGAAAACACACAACAAAGATTAAAAACATATTTGAGATTGAAGAACGAAGAAACTTCATACCGGACATGATGATGCTGCAATCTCTTCAGGCTATGTCTATTTCTTCTATGAAGAACTAATCTCATAGGCAAAACTAATGATGAACTCTGGTATTTAAACTATAATATTCATGTTGTTGAATTCTGAATGCTTTTTAATGTTTAATACAATTGATGATTCATTATTCTTTATTATCTTTTGATTTATAATCCAAAAATTATGTTTTACCAACTTGCATATAGGAATAGTAATACTTTTTCTATGTGTGATTGGGGAACCCTGTTGTGACTGGTAAAGTTTTTTATGATTTTGTCTTCTGCTACAGTATTGCCTATATGTATATTGCCGACGTTAGATAGGTCATAACGATAACTTTGTGTGTTGTTAACATAGAGAAGATAATTCATCGATTACCTTAGAATTTTATGTGTTTTGAATTGAATATCTTCCGATTGTTGGTTTGGAATGTGAAACCTTTAATTGAGTAATAAACAGAATCAATAACTAAATATAGGAAGTTGATATAATATGGGTTCCCGACACATTGCTGCTTCTCTCTATTGATAATTCCTGCATATTTTTCATAATATTTATTTTTCATCACCAATTCAATCTATCTATTTTGATTAAGTTATTGTTGTTGCACAATTATGACCCATAACATCAATATTTTGTAAATGACATGGTGTTCTTGTAAAAAAATAACTATGTGACAAAGGAAATTACTCTTTTATCATTTTGTAATTGGATTACTTGAATATATAAATGATAAAAGTCTGTATGATTAGTACCATATTAATAAGATATGAGAAAATATTAATCCACAAAAGGTTTAATAATTAAATATCCCTAGTCATAGTATTATCGAGACTGGACATCGATAATGCGGAATAGGCTAGTATTGCACTGGTGCGCGTTATGGAAGTATAACGGCATAGTTCTCATATATTTAAGTATTGGATACTTATGCAAGTGTGATAGGAGGTTCTGTTTGCCGATGGTATGGGAATAGCTTGACACTGGATAAACCCCTCAGAATCTCATTAGTAGTATGGCTATATGTTTATGGGAATCCGAATCAGGGTAGGTGTATTTGGTCTTAACCTGAGACTTGCATCGCTAATACTTGCGATGATCAGTATACTTTGGTTTTGGTCGTCCAGGGCTTTAACAGGTTCTGTGTACGCCACTTCTGGGTATACTGAGAATCGTAGTGTATTGGGTGTGATGTCAAGATGGAAGTATCACTTCAGTCATATGGAGATGATGATCACGCAGAGATACGGAACTGGTACTCTTAAGTACTGTAGTCATCGGGATAATATGACTAGGTCATGATTATCCGATTATAGAGACTAGTTTTCAGTGATCCGATATATGCTTCGTACGGGGTAGACACAATTCCAGCCCCAGGCCTAGCATGTGACATTCGGTACTGGATCGTAATATGTAATACACTGTATACTACGCCTGATAAAGATTATATATTCCTTTAAAGAATATTTCTGGAGAATTGGGTAGGCACGGTGTTTTGCTAGAAGCCAACCATGTCTTGTAAATCGGTAAGAACGTGGTACCGGGTACGCACGTGTTCGAATAGTCCGATGACCGTATTTACTGCCAACATATCCAGGGATTTCTTGGGTCGCTTCCCAAAAATTCACCGATGAGATTTGACTCGAACAGAATTAATCTGGGATTAATTATGAAAGAGAAAATTAATTTGGGATTAATTACCGCAAGAATTAATCTATGACTAATTAACAGAGAGAGAATTAATCTAGGATTAATTACATCAAGAATTAATCTGGGATTAATTCGATAAGAAGAGAGAAAGCGATTAATTTGGAATTAATCAGTAAAATAAATTTAATAGTTAAATTAGATTTTTATATTTAATTTATTTATTTGGGCTAAAATAATATATTGGATATATTAATTGAAATTGGATTTCAATACGGAATTAAAATTGGATTTTAATTCAAGCGAATGAATTAATTTGGAATTAATTCGTAAGCGACTTCCGTAATAATTTTGCGATGCATTATTATTTAATTGAATAGGATTTAATTACGTCGCGACGGAAAATTCGTTTAATCGGATTAAACGAACCCGAGCGCGAAGTGTGTTTAGCAAGCCCACTTGAATTTTGAATTTAAAGTGGGGCCCACTTCACTTACATCACTAATCAACTTTTGGTGGTGGAAGTGATTGATGGCTTTTGTTGGAAACTTGTCCAACACACTTTGTATTTCTTTTTGAAAAGTATATACACATTTTTTAGAGTTTGACTTTTGTAATTATTTTAGAAACAAAATACACAAAAACAAAAACTCTATCTTCCTCACCTCTCTTGGCCGAACCTTAAACTCCTTTGAGGAGAAAATTTTCTTTCAAATTTTGTTCAAGCTAGCACTTAAAGGAGTGAATCAAGGTGATAAGAAAACTCACCCAGGTGTTGGAAACACTCAAGAAAGCTTGGAGCTTCCACCTACATCAATGGAAAGTTTTGAAACTCATCCACTCATTGTAAGTATTTTTCCGCAACTTCTTTGAATATTTACACACGAATCACTCTTAGAGATCATTGGCATGTTGTAGGAACACTAACAATGGTACCAGAGCCATCCTAAGTTTGATTTGGAATTCTAGGGTTCATGACTTTATTTGGGGATTTTTGCTTGAGTTTGAAATTGCCCAAATTGGTTGTTGGATTATGTTTATATGATGTTGAATTGGATTTGTACATCTTTGGAATTGAGAAAAATTGATTAGATCAAAAATTCCCAATCCCTTAGACATGGCCGAATGTACCCTAATGTGTGTTCATGGTGATTTTTTGAAAAATTAGCAATTGGATGTGTTGGTGGCATGAATTGTATGTTAAATGTTGATTTAATTAGATTGAAATCAAATTACATGATAATTATTTTGCCATTGCCGTGAACCCTAAGCATGTGTGATGAATTATTTTTCTTCAATTTGTGTTGGACATGAATTGGAAATGTTGAGCATGATTAATTGGATTAATTATTATTTTGGAAACATTAGATTAGTTGATTAATTATGTTAATTACACTTTAATTAAATTAATATGTAATTTGAAATAATGTGTTAATTTAATTTGTTGTAATTGGGCTTAATGGGCTTGGTTGGGCCAAGTTTAGTTTAGGACAATTGGGTTGGATCCAATTGGGCCTAAAACCATTTCCATAAAGTCCAAATATGACAATTGGGCCTTTAAATAATTTAATTGGGCCTAAATTGATTTTTGGCATAAGGTGATTCCTAATTGGGCATTGGCATCTTGGGTTTGATCCATAATTGCCAAAGTACATTCCTAAAGAATTAATTAAAAGCTCATTGGACTTTAATTAAATAGTATTGGATACTAATTGGGTCTTTGAGACCCATGAATATTGGATTGGAATCCAAGTCTAAAAGGCACTATTAAAAGTGTAATTATTTAATTTGGAATTAAATATGAATTAGTATTGGATACAATTTAAATTGAATTTATAATTGTAGTTTGATATAATTCAACAATACATACTTTGAGTATTTATTCTTAAACGAGTTGATCTCGCGCAAATCAAATCGTTGTTTGAACATTGGATGGTCATTAATTCAAAGATTAATTAATTGGATTAGATTGATTCAAGAATAACATGCTTTGTGTGAATACTTGGATGAATATGTATGAATAATGTATATCAGATGGATATTAGAAGGGTGTGGGCAATTTTGGAAATTGTTGTAATAAATTTAGAATTTATTAAAATTGGACATACGTGTCCAGCCTATTATCTCTATTCTCATTGTATTCTCTTCTCACCAATTCCCCTAAATGTAAATGAGGTTTCTTTAGAAGTATTATGTAATTGGGTAGAAGTATGAATAGTGCTAGCAGGAGAGAGGAAATAGAGAGATTTGTTCTTGGAATAAATTTGTTATATATCCATCCGCATATCATTATTAATTTTATTTCGCGCCTTATTATGCTTTTAGAATGCATGCTTAAGGGTGTATGATGAGACCTAATCAAAGATAATAAATTGGTTGCCAATTTACGCGAAAAACCTTCAATCAAATATTAAACGTTTTTCCTTCCATTGAGTGGTTCTCTCTCAAAATCCAAGATTGGCATTGGTTTGTTGGCCAAAGTCAAGATCAATGTCCATCGCAGATGTGTTTGAACCACTAAAGCTTTGTTCTATATCACATGTCTTGGGCGGTTGTGACTTGTTGGCCAAAGACAAGGTCACTTCTAGTTCATCGACGTGGATTACGAAGCTTTCCCACTGTCAATGGGTCCCGCTTAACTGGACTCATTAAGTTTGTTGAGCCAAAGCCAAGGCTTAGTTGATTCAGAGGAAAAGATTAGGAAATATATTGGATATATTTGCATATATTGGATATATGTTTCGGACTTGGAGGTCCACCTACTGGATCTAGGAATTGGATGGGATCCAATTGATCTTAGAGATCTACTTAGTTAAGTTTCATACAACTTGTTAGCCAAAGTCAAGGTTGTGTGTTATTTAACGGGATCCTAGCCCACTAGGAAACTAGGTTTCCCAAGTACTCCACAGAGGGTTAGAGGCTCGCCGAAAAATAGTGGGAGGCTAGTATTAAATTTGCAATTTCGTTTAGATATTTGCCAACACGAGCTCTTTTATTTTATTTATCGTTGTTATAAATATATTAGTTGGACTAATATTAAATATTGCTTTCTTTGAATAGTTAGATTGTACAACACATTACTCCACATGTAGTTGATTATATAGTTGAACTATATTAATCATTACATTTTGAGTGTACCCAAAATCGTTGATTGAATAGTTGGACTATAGCAATCAAGATAACTGCTGGGGCGGGTTCATAATGAACTAAGAGAAAACTCTTGGAGAGTTAATGGCTATGCTCAATGAGGTAGAGCCAGAGCTTCCAAAAGGGCAAGAAGCGCAAGGCGCATCTTACTTCGACATCCCAGAAGGCCAAGGCTTGGCCTAAGGCTTCTGGGGGTGTGAAGAAAAATGGCAAAGGTAAAATCATCATAGTCTTCTGGGAAGACAAATGACATATCCCAAGATGTCTATCTAAATTGTGGGAAATGGGGTCACTGAAAGTGTGACTGCCGTATGGACAAGGCAAACATGAAGAAAGTGAAGGCAGACAAGGCTCCGACTTCAGGTATGTTTTCTTATAAACGTGTCCACTACTAGTTTTAAAAATTAGATTTTTGATACTGAATGTGGTACATACATATGTACTGATGTGCGGGATCTGCTGATTAGTAAGAGACTGGCTTCAGATGAGATCGACCTGCAAGTCAGAAACGGGACGGGAGTCGATGTTTTGGGTGTGGGAACCTATTTGGAACTGCCCTTTGGGCATCTACTTAAATTAGGAAACTGTTATAATGTACCTAGTTTGACTAGAAATATTATCTCTATATCTAGTTTAACCCGTTGCGGGTATACCTTTATGTTCCAGAACACTGGGTGTTTTGTTTATAAAGATGATATTGAGATATACACATTAGATGTGAATAACAGTATTTATATTTTGAATATAAACAAATCTCAAACATATTATATGACAAACAAAAGGCTCAAACTGAATAAATCAGATGAGACTTATTTGTGGCATTATTGTCTGGGACACATTAACGAGACTCATATATCCACACTTTTGAAGAGTGGATACTTGGACAGATTTGATCATAATTCAAATAACGTCTGCGAATCTAGTTTATGAGGCAAAGTGCCTAAAATGCCTTTTTAGCGGTAAATGGTGTACGTGCCACCGAGCTGTTAGTCTTCGTCATGGTGACGTATGTGGGCCCATATCTAGCTGGGCTAGAGGTGGATTTGAATACTTCGTAACCTTTACGGATGTTGTATCACGTTATGGTTATGTGTACCTTATGAAACATAAATCGAAAACTTTTGATAAATTCAAAGAGTTTCCACACGAAGTAGAAAAACAGATGGGCAAAAGTATTAAGATATTACGGTTGGACCGTAGTGGAAAATACTTTAGTAATAAGTTTCTCGATTACTTGAAAGAGTATAGTATTCTTTCACAATCGACTCCTCCCGGAACACCTCAATTGAGCGGTGTGTCCGAACGGAGAAACCGAACTTTGTTGGACATGGTAAGGTTAATAATGAGTCACACTGAGCTACCAATTTCCTTCACGGGATACGCATTGAACAGTGCAATACTTATTTTGAATAAAGTTCTGTTAAAGTCTATTGGACAAACTTCATATGAAATCTGGAAAGGAAAGAAATCAGGTTTCTCATTCCTAAAGATTTGGGAATGCGGGGCATATGTTTGGATAATACCAAACTAGAACCCAAATCGGATAAGTACCTATTTGTAGGTTATCATAGGGAAACCAAAGGATATTACCTTTACAACCCATAAGAGAACAAGATATTTGTTGCTCTCCATGCGGTTTTCCTAAGAGGAATTCCTAAATGCAATGGTAAGTGGGAGGAAAGTAGAACTCGGTGAAAATCGGAGTGATACTGTTCCTGACACGGATCCCCTCACAGAACACGAACAGTTCATTAGGGATGAGACTATTCCATAATCTTCTAATACACAAGAACCACGTAGGTCGGAGAGAGTCAGAAAATAACCTAAGAGGTATGGGTTTCTGATCTCACCTCATGTAGATATCAATCTTATTGAGTATACTAAACCGGCTACGTATGAGGAAGCGATACAAGGTATCGACTCCGCTTTATGGCAAAGTGCCATGAAATCCGAAATGGATTCCATGTATATCAACCAAGTTTGGATACTGGATTGATGTACCAAAATGTATTATGCCTATTGGTAACACATAGGTCTTCAAGGAAGACAAACATGGATGACAACATACAGACATACAAAGTTAGGCTTGTACCGAAAGGGTATCATCATCAACATGGTGTTGATTACGATGAAACCTTTTACCAGTTGTCATGATTAAATCCATTCAGATAATGATTGCGATTGCTGCTTATTTTGATTATGAAATATGGCAGATGGACATCAAAATCACTTTCCTTAACGGAAACCTTTTGGAGGATGTTTACATACAACATATTGACGATTTTGTCGTACCAAAACATGCAAACAAGGTTTGCAAGTTAAATCGATCTATTTATGGATTGAAGCAAGCATTGCGTTCTTGGAACCAATGTTTTGATGAGATCATATTACAATATTGTTTCATTCAAAACGAAGATAATTCTTGTGTATATAAGAAGGTTAGTGGGAGCGCACTGACAATGATTATCTTATTCGTTGATGATGTATTGCTTCTTAGCAATAACATTCCCATATTAACAATCGGTGAAAGCTTGGCTTTCATTAAATTCTCCATGGAATACTTGGGAGAGGCAACCTTTATTCTAGGAATAAAGATCTACTGGGATAGATCTAAAAATTATTAGCACTCTCCGAGAACTCGTACATTGAAAGAAATGTACGCAACCTGGTGTCTCATATGCTTTGAGCATTTGGAGTCACAATCAGGCCGATCCAGGTGATGGTCACTGGATTGATGTTAAGAACATCCTTAAGTATCTTAGACGAACTAAGGATGCTTTTTTAACTTATGGAGAAGGAGAACTTGAGATGACTAGGTTCACCGTTGCAAGTTTCCTAACCGATAATGGCAACTGTAAGTCACAATAAGGGTACGTATTTTATTTGAACAACAGAACAGTGAGCTGGAAATCTTCCAAGCAAGATACTGTTGTCGATTCAACAAAAACGGATTATATTACTGCAGCGGAGGCAGCAGAAGAAGCATTTTGGATCTATAAAATTCCTAATTAGATTAAGAAGTAGTTCTGTTAGCAGCTGAGCTGGGCTACAATGCAGGCTAAAGAATTACGGTCTCATCAACGATCCAAGTATGTACTTCGACGGTTTTATTTGATTCGTGAGATCATACATCGTGGCGATGTGATGATCGAATAAATTGCATCAGATGATAACCTTGTAAATCCGCTGGCGAAAGTGATATCTCAGCATAAGCATGAGCGACCCATACATAGTTCAAGTGTCGGACACTTGAGTGATTGGTTATAGGCCAAATGGAAGATTGTTGGACAATTATGACCTATAGCATCACTATTTTGTAAAGGACATGGTGTTCTTGTACAAAATTAACTATGTGACAAATGAAATTACTCTTTTATCATTTTGTTATTGGATTACTTGAATATATAAATGATAAAAGTCTGTATGATTAGTACCGGATTAATAAGATATGAGACAATATTAATCCACAAAAGGTTTAATCATTAAATATCCCTAGTCGTAGTATTATCAAGACTGGACATCGATAATGCAGAATAGGCTAGTATTGCACTTGTGCGCGTTATGGAAGCATAACGGCATAGTTCTCATATATTTAAGTATTGGATACTTATGCAAGTGTGATAGGAGGTTCTGTTTTCCGATGGTACGGGAACAGCTTCGCTCTGGATAGACCCCTCAGAATCACATGACTATATGTCTATGGGAATCCGAATCAGGGTATGTGTATTTGGTCTTAACCTAAGACTTTCATCGCTAATACTTGCGATGGTCAGTATACTTTGGTTTTGGTCGTCCGGGGCTTTAACAGGTTCTTTGTACGCCTCTTCTGGGTATACTGAGAATCGTAGTGTATTGGGTGTGATGTCAAGATGGAAGTATCACTTCAGTTATATGGAGATGATGATCACACAGGGATACGGAACTAGTACTCTTAAGTACTGTAGTCATCGGGATAATATGACTAGGTCATGATTATTCGATTATAGAGACTAGTTGTTAGTGATCCGATATATGTTTCGTACGGGGTAGACACAATTCCAGCCCCAGGCCTAGCATGTGATATCCGGTACTGGATCGTAATACGCAATACACTGTATATTACGCCTGATAAAGATTATATATTCCTTTAAAGAATATTTCTGGAGAATTGGGTAGGCACGGTGCTTTGCTAGAAGCCAACCATGACTTGTAAATCGGTAAGAACATGGTACCAGGTACGCACGTGTTCAGATAGTCCGATGACCATATTTACTGCCAACATATCCAGGGATCTCTTGGGTCTCTTCCCAAAGATTCACCGATGAGATTTGACTCGAACATAATTAATCTTGGATTAATTATGAAAGAGAAAATTAATCTGGGATTAATTACGGCAAGAATTAATCTAGGATTAATTAACAGAGAGAGAATTAATCTGGGATTAATTACGTTAAGAATTAATCTGGGATTAATTCGACAAGAAGAGAGAACGCGATTAATTTGGAATTAATCTGTAAAATAAATTTAATAGTTACATTAGATTTTTATATTTAATTTATTTATTTGGGCTAAAATAATATATTGGATATATTAATTGAATTGGATTTCAATACGGAATTAAAATTGGATTTTAATTTAAGCGAATGAATTAATTTGGAATTAATTCGTAAGCTACTTCTGTAATAATTTTGCGAGACATTATTATTTAATTGAATTGGATTTAATTACGTCGCGACAGAAAATTCGTTTAATCGGATTAAACGAACCCGAGCCCGAAGTGTGTTGAGCAAACCCACTTGAATTTTGAATTTAAAGTGGGGCCAACTTCACTTACATAATTAATCAACTTTTGGTGATGGAAGTGATTGATGGCTTTTGTTGGAAACTTGTCCAACACACTTTGTATTTCTTTTTGAAAATTATATACACATTTGTTAAAGTTTGACTTTGGTAATTATTTTAGAAACAAAATACACAAAAACACAAACTCTCTCTTCCTCACCTCTCTTGGCCGAACCTTAAACTCCTTGGAGGGAAAAATTTTCTTTCAAATTTTGTTCAAGCTAACACTTAAAGGAGTGAATCAAAGTGATAGGGAAACTCACCCAAGTGTTTGAAATACTCAAGAAAGCTTGGAGCTTCCACCTACATCCATGGAAATTTTTGAAACTCATCCACTCATTGTAAGTATTTTTCCTCAACTTCTTTGAATATTCACACACGAATCACTCTTAGAGATCCTTGGCATGTTCTAGGAACACTAACAATTGCTAACATTTTTGTTTAAGTAAATTAGTTCCTTGTAACCATCTCTCTGAGGAATCGACACCCCAATTATACTGCGATAGCCGCAAGCACTTTTTGGGCGTAATCAAATTTTGGCGCCGTTGCCGGGGAGACGGTTTACAAGCAAAAAGAGCAGGTTTGCTTGGTCAACAACAAAAATGGTAACTTCGTTCCACCTTTATTTATTTATTTATTTATTTATTTATTTCAGTTTTAATTTTAGTTTTAATTTTTTGATTTATTTATTTATTTATAGCTTATTCCTTTATTTTTGTCCTTGTTTTACTCGTGTTTAATTGCATGCCTAGATGTAGGGATATGTTTGGTAGATTTGTTAGGTTTGAAAAAGAAAACTCAGATTCATAAAGTTTATTTGACAATCTTTTTGCCACACCATCTACATCTAGCACACATAATATGAGTGAGTACGAGAGACCACCTATTATGACTCTTGAGGAGTACCTCCATCCCACTCGCACAGCTACACCATCATGCTTCATGTTTCCTCCTAATGCACCACATATAGATTTTAAACCTGGAATGATACAATATCTCACAACCTTTCATGGTTTGGAGAACGAGAACCCTTATGTGCACATTAGATAATTTGAAGAGGATGTAGCAACTTTCCATGATCGATTTGGGACTACAGACACAATTAGACTTAAGTTCTCCCATTTGCCCTTAAGGATAAAGCTAAAAGCTGATTGTATTCTTTGAGACCTCGGTCAATAGGATTATTGGGAGAGATGACACATGCATTCTTTAACAAATACTTCATGTTGGACAGTTATGACCCATAGCGTCACTATTTGTACAGATCATGGTGTTGTTGTACAAATTAACTATGTGACAAAGGAGATTGCTCTCTTATCATTTGTGATTAGATCACCAAGATGTATAAATGATAAGAGGTCTTTATGATTTATTTTTGGATTGAGATGATATGAGACAGTATCAATCCACGAAGGATAAATCATTAAATATCCCTAGTCAGAGTATTATCGAGATTGGACATCGATAATGCGTAAAAGACTAGTATTACACTTGTGCGCGTTGTGAGGGCATAACGGCATAGTTCTCATATATTTGGGTATAGGATACTCATGCAAGTGTAATAGGAGGTTGTGTTTACCGATGGTACGGGAAACAGCTTCGCTCTGGATAGACCCCCTCGAAATTCCATTGGTAGTATGAATATGTGTCTATGGAAGTCCGAAATCAGGGTAGGTGTATTTGGTCTTAACCTGAGACTTGCACCGCTAATACTTGCGACAATCAATACACTTTGGTTTTGGTCGTCCAGGGCTTTAACAAGTTCTGTGTATGCCTCTGCTGGGTATATTGAGAATCGTAGTGTGTTGGGTGTGATGTCAAGACGGAAGTATCACTCTAGTCATATGGAGATGATGATTGCGCAGGGATACAGAACTGGTTCTCTAAGGATTGCAACCATCGAGATAATATGACTTGGTCATGATTATCCGATAATAAAGAGACTAGTTGCTAGTAATCCGATATATGCTTCGTACGGGGCAGACACTGTACCAGCCTCAGGCATTGCATGTGATCATCCGATACTGGATCGAAATACGCAATACTACGTATACTACGCCTGATATAGATCGTTTATTCATGTAAGCATGTTTCTGGAGAATTGGGTAGGCATGGCGCTTTGCTAGAAGCCAACCTTGTCTCGTAAATCGGTAAAAACGTAGTACGAGGTACGTACGTGTTCGGATAGTCTGACGACCATATTTATTGCCAACATATCCAAGGATCTCTTGGGTCGCTTCCTGAAGATTCACCGATGACGTATGATTCGAACTTAATTAATCTGGGATTAATTGCGGAGAGACTTTATCTTGGATAAAGTACTATTTGAAGAGAGAGAAAGATTAATTTGGAATTAATCGTTAAAATAATATATTCGATATTTTATTCGAAATTGGATTTCGACGCGGAATTAAAATTAGATTTTAATTCGGGCAAACGAGTTAATTTAGAATTAATTCGTTAGCGACGTGAATAGTAATTTCGCTAGGCATAATTATTTAATTACGTCGCGACAGAAGTTCGTTAATTCGGAATTAGCGAAACCGAGCCCGGAAGTGTTTGCGGGCCCACTCGCATTTTGAATCAAGTGGGGCCCACAAGTCACATTGCGAGTCACATCACTTGTCACTTTAGTGATGAATGTCTTGTCACCTTTTTGGTGAGTGACATGCAGTCACTATTCATGATGGAGTTAGGTGTGGGCATTTAATGCAAATTTTGGCTCCAAAATTGTGTTGACTTTTTGGAAAAGGAAATACAACTTTTGGTATATCAATTATTTATTGGTTTTTGAAACAATTACACAAGTCTTGCATATTCTCTCTCTTGGCCGAATTTGAGAAGCCAAAAAACTCTCCCCATTTTTTCTTCTTTTGCCGTGAGGTCCATGAGGAAAAATACAAAGGATTTTGTTGCAAAATCTTTCATAGAGCTAGCACTCCTCAAAGATTCATACAAGGTGTTAGGGAAACCTACTTGAGAGCTTGGAAAATCAAAACAAAGCTTGGAGCATTGTGGAGTCCCTTGGCCGAATCTTGAAGGTCCTTGGAGGAGCAAATTTTGTTGATCAACACATCCAAAGCCGATCATTATAAGTGTGTTTCCGCCACTCTTCTTTATTATTCATTCATCATTTTATGCTTATCTGATCTTGGGATTAAACCTAGAAACCCAACACTTCACATACCATAAAACGAATGCCCTGAAAAGATAAATTCTACCTTCTCCCAGAAAGACAGTGAAACTCTTTATCAAACTTGAGAGAGGTTTAAATAGATGTTAGCTAGTTGTCCTCACCACAGGTATGAGAGTTGGCGCTTAGTAAGTTATTTTTATGACAGTCTAACCCCTAGATAGTGTCAATTTGTTGAGACAATGTGCAATTGTGAGTTCATCCGAAAGAACCCTGATGAGGCATTAGAGTACTTAAATGACCTAGCTGAGAAATCCCACACTTGAACTAAACCTAATGCCATGGATAGCACTGACAGGACACACCACACTCCTTCTAACAGAACACAATAATGGATACAAGGAAAACCTGAAAAATGTAGAAGATGATTATCAAACTGAAATCCAAGTCGAGTTGCCTCTGTCCTTAAAAACTTATTAGCCCCGCATCGGTGCTCTACGGATGGCTTTGTGGCTAACGTTCTCCCATGATCACTTGGATGCTTCTTGAAGAAGGGACACTCCTTTCACAAGAACTTGAACAAGGAAAAATTGACGATACTCTCTTGACTCTCTATTTCATAATATATGTTAGAATTTTTCTAGATCTTAAGAATGATCTCAATGCCCCTTTATATAGGCATGGATGATGTCTTTGAGGGCACCATTTAGCCTGAGGTGTAACCCTCCTAAGGGTTGTATCCATTCCCTTATGTCATTTGAAGCCTATAGACTCATTTTTTCAATTTAGAGGACATGTCCCTACATGTTTATGCATTTCTCATAAGACACTACTTAAAGAACACGATCCTCCTACACTCATATTATATATTTAGAGAATGTACAATAATTGCTTTACCAGATTTCGAAGCTCTTTTTTGAGTTTGGCCCATGCCTATTAAATAAATAGTAACTTAACAAGCTCATATTGAAGTCATGCCACCATCATTGACTAGCATCATAATTCACATGGTCATGGCCTTTGGAAGGTCAGAAAAAGATTTCCAATTTCGTGTTGTTTTCAAATTCTCTCAAAGGAAATTGAAAAAAGAAACCGACGTAGCAAAAAGCCACCTTTTCAAAACCAAACTGGATCGGTAGATGGAATTGGTCAAATAAAAAATTTGTAGTTAGTCCGGTTTAATTAATGGATAAAAATTAATATGTAAAAATTCGGTTAAAATCATTGAATTAGATTAGATCAATTCAATTTTTTATTTTTAAAATCAAAAAGTTAAATATTATAATTTTCATAATTTTTAATTAAAAAATATTTAGTACATAAGTTTATTCTATTAATTTTTTCGAAACGGTTAAATCAATCAAACTATTTATATATTAAATCTTTTGGATCGCCATCCTGTCTGAAAACACCCGCAAAAAGCATGACAAAGACTTGCGAGTAGTGCATTTGATTGAGTATTGCCAAACTAAACCCAGAAATAGAAAATAACATAAAATAATGGAAATGTCGGTGGGGACCAATAAGAAAGGTATAAATCTTATTTATTTATTTTATTAAATCCGAACATTCTTATCATTTTTATAATAATAATAATAATAATAATAATAATAATAATAATAATAAATCACCATTAATTATTTAAAGTCAAAATCTTAAAGTTGATAGAACTAAACTCAAAGGCTGTGAAAACAATATTCATAGATTAATGAAATCAGGCATGAACACTAATAATTACCTCAATTATTTTTCATTAACGCCACCTCGAGGAAACCAACCTTAAGCATTTCACACGTGGGAACCAAGTTGATTTTATCACTATATATATTTGAGAAACTGCTCCTTTATGTATCTACCCTAGACTGCTTATAATACAAGTGCATGCCACAAAACAACACTGGCCATTGACTTTACAAGTTAAATTTACCTCATAATTCCTCAATTTCTCATCAACCCATTTCAGTTTTTTTTTGGCTAGAGAGATGCAAAAGAACAGCATGTATATAGAACAAAATGACCCAGAAGGTGACATCCGCAAAGAATTTGTGGATGATGATGGTAGAGAGAAAAGAACTGGTATTGTTTCTCTTTGTACATGTTTAATTTTCTCTCTCTTTCTTCACAAGAATCAATGTTTTGTTTTTTAGTTTTTACTGATATATTCAATATGTTGTTTTTGATTGAAGGGACATGGGTGACTGCTAGTGCTCATATTATCACAGCAGTGATTGGCTCTGGAGTGCTGTCTCTGGCATGGGCCATAGCTCAGCTTGGCTGGGTTGCTGGCCCTGCTATCCTCATTTCTTTCTCATTCATCACCTACTTCACCTCCACTTTGCTTGCCGATTGCTACCGGTCTCCTGATCCCGTCACCGGCAAGCGAAACTATACTTACATGGATGTTGTCAGAGCTAACCTAGGTCAGTTGCATAAACATAAATTTTATTCAGTGATAGATATTTTACTAATTTAATCAGATTAATTTAATAAAAATTATCCGCCATTATCTGTTTTGTTAGAGTTAAGCTTATGAGATATATTCTATACATAACCTTTTTTTTTAAAAACAGGTGGAAGGAAAGTTCAGTTATGTGGATTGGCTCAGTATGGGAATCTCATTGGAGTTACAATTGGTTATACAATCACTGCATCAATTAGCATGGTGTAAGTACTAAGTAGCAAATACAATGTTAATTAATTAATAATGTTTTGAAGTTTCTAAGCATATAGTAAATTGTTATTCTTATTAAAAAAAATTCTCTCTCTTGTTACCAGGGCTGTTAAAAGGTCAAATTGTTTTCACAAACATGGTCACCATGTCAAGTGCTACACATCAAACAATCCATTCATGATCATTTTTGGCTGCATCCAGATTGTTCTTAGCCAAATACCAAACTTTCATAAGCTATCATGGCTCTCAATTGTCGCTGCAATAATGTCTTTTGCTTATTCCTCTATCGGCCTAGGCCTCTCCATAGCCAAAGTCATAGGTAAAAGCAGCAGAAATTAAAACAAGCCATACTTAAATTTTTTTCCCTTTGTTTATTAATGAATTTGAAAGTCGTGTTATGGTTAAAATATAACTTATTATCTGCTTATTCAAGAGTTCAAACTCTAAAAATAGTCATTCTATGATTAAAAACGGAAATAAGATCTCTATAGGTGTGACCCTGAGTTTTAGGGGGTTTATACGAATTTTTAAAATATGTGATTTATACTAATAAAAATTATTAAATTTTCTTAATTTTGGAGTTCAAATTTTAGTTTTTTTTTTTTGTGAATTTATCAAAAAATACTCATATTTTAATATAAAATTCTATCACATATATCTAAAAAAAATTGATTTTTATTTAATTTAAAGACCGGTCGAATCCAATAGACTAAAAAATTTTATACATTAAGTAAGGGATTTGTTAATGAAATGTTCTAATCAAGAGGCGGTATTTTGCACATAAAATTATTGAAGGTGACGGGCCGCATGCGACAACCATAACGGGTGCGGAAATAGGAGTAGACGTGTCAGCATCAGAGAAGGTTTGGAGAGCGTTTCAGGCAATCGGGGACATTGCTTTTGCTTATGCTTTTTCAACGGTGCTGATTGAGATTCAGGTAAAGCCCAAACATTTTCTCAAATCTTCATTTGTCATACATACATACAAAAACAAATGACTCATGTTCATGTTCATGTCTATCTTTACACTTGCATGCACAGACATATTTGAATCCATGTTTGAAAGTTGAAATGTGTGCCTCATTAAATATCGCAAAAATACTTATGCATGGTAATGGCCGTCTCATTCCGGGCTCGGGCTCGGATTTTTTTATCCGTTTTTTTAATATAATTTTTATAAAATTAATAATAATTAAAATTTTATATTAAAATATATCAATAAAAATAGAGTATTAATTTCTCAATAATATATGTATTAATCTAAGAATTAAAAATTAATTAATTAATTAATTTTTTATTTTTTATTTATTTTTGACCGGGCTGCCGGCTAAATTACCATCACTCACTGTAACTACAATGAAAAAATTGAGATAACTTTAAAAATAAATATGAGTATGAATATTATTGCCCTTAATACACACAAACAGATATCCCATACCTTTATAATAATATATACCTTATGGGAAATATATATATATATATCTTAGTTTGATCATTATTTTTTCAAAATAAGGAATTATTCTTTGAAAAATATTCTATATCAGTTGAAAAATAAGGTAAAATAAACATGAGTCTTGAAACAGAGCATCCACCTTTCAGTGAGGCGGGGGTCCTGAAATGCAGGGTCTCATTTGCCCTAAATAATAGAAACGGCGAGTTTGCCAAGTCAAATTTGAAAGTTCTAGATCTAGTTCTCGGAATTTTAATTTGTGTCGCGTGTCATAAAGATGACTTTAAAAACTACAAGTGAGATTTTTAAAAAAAAAAACAAACAAACAAACAAAAAGTGAAAGTTAAGTTACTGTCACTGTGAGATGGTTGATGAGCTGCAAAGATTCCAATGGACCAGCAAAATTGGTGGACCATGATCGCCACGATATTTGGTCCACTGATTGTGTCGGTCCCTATCTTTTCAATAATGAACGGAAAGCTCAAAGCCTTTTTCCCCACTTTCTTTTTGTTGCATTATTTCTCTCGTCTTTGTCACAAAGGATGGTAGAATTTAGAATTTTATTTTTAGGTTTTGAGTTCGAATTTCGAGAATATGTTTTTTTACCTACTCCGCTTAAGCCCGAAAAAGATAATTTGACGGCGGAATTTCCAACTATTCAAAAAAAAAATTAACAAAAATCTTTATATGTTCATGTAAATGTAGTCAAAATTTCATCATATTATCACTTCCTTTTAGTAAGGGATGTTTAAAAATCAGATTAATCCGATAATTTGATTGAATTTGAGATAACATCCGATAACAACCAATTAAGAATTAAAAGGTTAAAATCTCATCATCCGACCCAACTGGACCTAAATTTTTTCTTTTAAATAGAAAATTTTAGTATAAATTTCATATTCGGCGTGATTCAAGTCTTCACTTTAATTTTTCAAGTTCAGAATCAATTTTTGCATTGACCCAATCCGATCATGTCGACCAAAAAAAAATTGTAAACACTATCCGTCATTTATTCATCCCTAACTGAAAATGTGTTTGGTGGTTTTAATAAAATTTGTATCACAACAGGACACACTGAAATCAAGTCCCCCAGAAAACAAATCCATGAAGAGGGCAAGTGCTGTGGGCGTCACAACCACCACTTTGTTTTATGTACTGTGCGGTGTTATGGGGTATTTAGCATTTGGAAATAAAGCAGCCGGAAACTTTCTCACCGGATTCGGATTCTACGAGCCTTTCTGGTTAATCGACTTTGCAAACGTCTGCATCGTCGTCCATCTCGTCGGAGCTTACCAGGTACATTCGGTCGGGATAAGTTCATTATTCATATTTCTGTTAGATTTCTGATACAATGAACACACAAATGCAATGCAGGTCTTCTGCCAACCGATATTCGGATTCGTGGAGAAGTGGTGTCACAAGCGCTGGCCAGAAAATAAGTTCATAACAATTGAACACGGCGTTAACGTCCCGTGTTTCGGAGTGTATTACGTCAATTTATTCAGACTGGTTTGGCGAACAGCGTATGTTATCATGACGGCGGTGGCAGCCATGATATTCCCGTTCTTCAATAATTTCGTCGGTCTCATCGGGGCATCTGCGTTTTGGCCATTAACGGTTTATTTTCCAGTGGAAATGTACATTGCCCGGACAAAGATGCAGAGATTTTCTAACACCTGGGTATGGTTGAAGATATTAAGCTGGTCCTGCTTAATAGTATCACTTGTCGCCATCATCGGATCTGTTCAAGGTCTGATCCAAAGTCTTAAGACGTACAAGCCCTTCCAAGCTCAGCAAGAAGAGTGAGAGAGATGTAATATTTCTAATAGAAAAATAATTACTATTGTGTTTTGTAGACGCAGTGGCAATGAGATTGATGTTTCCAAGCTCAGCAAGAAGAGAGAGAGATGTAATATTTCTAATAGAAAAATAATTACTATTGTGTTTTGTAGACGCAGTGGCAATGAGATTGATGTAGGCAACTCCTAAGAGGGATTAAGGTTTATATGATTTGAAATATTTGTTAGCTACAAAATTTCATCATCACATGAGAAAGTAAGGATGTTTTCTGAGTATTTAGTGAATTTATAAACTAAGGTCTGTAAATTCAAATTGAAAACACCAAAGCAATTTGAGACAATACAATGTACATATAATTCACTCATACGTACGTTAACAATTTTGACAAGTCAGCATGAGCTATTAAAATTCCGTTGCTTGTTATCATGTATGAATTAGACGAGATTTTCTTTTTCCAACTTCATCACTCATCGTGTAGAATACATTCCGTGAAGAGAGAGACTACTAAGCTCTACATTCCGTGAAGAGAGAGACTACTAAGCTTGCAGTGTTAAATATGTCCCTAAGTTAAAGTGCAAAAATAAAACTCTGGCGATCCCCGTTCCTCACAATCATCAGTTGTAAGTTTTGAGGGGCACATACTAAGGACCATATTAAATTAATTTCAAGAGGCTATAAAACAATTATTAAAGAAAAAGAATAAAAGACCACTGATGAATAGTCATCTCAAGATAGCTAAATAAGCGAATAATACCTTATCAATAAGTTTTAAGTAGACTTTGTCTCACTCATTACAAATGCTTGAATAAGGGACTGTGCAGCATTGGTTTGTTCAGGTGTCCCGGATATAACAATCACAGTTTCTGTTGCTCCAGGATTGGGATCAGTAATTGTAATTTTTGCATCAGAAATCTGAAATAATACAAGTCATTTGGATTTGTTAAAGGTATTGATCAAGAGCACTTGCATATCAAAGAAATTATCTAACCGTACCATTTCTAGTCAGAACATTAGAATTGAACATTAGGAGAATATTGCAGTGTTCGAAAAAGCGCCGCCTAGGCACGTAGTCGCTCGTCGCGGCCCAGCCGCGGCGATTTTGACAGAATCGGTCGTCCTAGGCGCGGGAATCGGTCGGCGGCGTGAAATCGGTCGATTAGGCGCCGAGACTCGGCGCCTTTTTTTTTTGCCTATAAGGCCCCCAAAACGTCGACGTTTTGGAGGGTCTCGAC
Organism: Zanthoxylum bungeanum; assembly: GCA_019454045.1. Taxonomy (NCBI): domain Eukaryota; kingdom Viridiplantae; phylum Streptophyta; class Magnoliopsida; order Sapindales; family Rutaceae; genus Zanthoxylum; species Zanthoxylum bungeanum. The sequence goes on along the minus strand of SKCR01041357.1, from coordinate 19,697 downwards.
GTTTTGGAGGGTCAAAAGACCCCCAGAACGTCGTCGTTTTGGAGGGTTAATAAACCCCCAAAACGACGTCGTTTTGGGGAGGGTCAGTGTTATTAAAGGCGCATCGAGGCGCACCGAGGCGCAAAAGGTCCTGGAGCCTAGGCGCGCACCTGAGGAATGTGAGGCGCCTATTTGTATATATAATTTTTCAATTAGAAAGAGGAACATGTATATTCTTCTAATAATTTTGTTTTGAGTATTTTCTAATATTTTGACCAAATTATGACAAAACATTTATAAATTATTGCACTCAATTAAATTTATATACATCACTATTTTCATAACTAAGTTGCTATAATAACTAAGATATTAATATTTACTTATATTGTCTTATGTACAATTTTATTATTGACTAGTTTAATCTTTTGGTTAAAATTATGTTCCCAATAATTATAAATGTATGATCTATTATTAATTATTATGGCAAACATTTATATTTTACAAAATATAAATTTTCTTAAAATTTTAAACAATCCCAACAAATTATCTAAGAGTCGTGTCAAAAGTAAATAAATTAAGTTAAATTATGAGATTTATTGTTATTATTCTTTTTTTTTTTAACTCTCTCTGCTAGAAAAAAACCAAAAAAAGAACAAAAAAAAAGCTTTAATCAACGAAATCGGTCAAAAACCAAGATTTTTGGCATTATGCCTTGCCTGGATACCCTCTAGGCGCAATGGCTAGCGCCTCTACCTAGGCGCGCCTTTGATAACACTGGGCAGGGTTTATAATAAAAAAAAAATTTCTCTCTCTCGCCTTAACCCTCATTTTCTTTCCTCTGCCTCTGCTTTCTCTCATCTTCTTCACCTCTGCGTTTTGCCCTAATTTTCTTTCCTCTGCTTTTTGTTCTCTTCGCATAAGGTAAGCCAAAATTCGACTTTTATTTCTAGTTTTTTAATTTATTCTTTAATTTGAAATTGAGATTATAAGTATATTTTGTTGGTGTATGGAATGTAAATGAATTTGCTTATCCTCTTGAACTTGTTGGGTTAATGAAAAGGGGTGGATTTTTGTGTGATGGAATGCAATTATTGGAGCTTGTGGATGTGATTTGTGTTGTTGATTGTGGTAAAAAATCGGCTGCATATTGGGGGACTGTTTTCGGTTCTGTTGACCTGGAATGGGAGGGGCTGTTTCGGCCTAGTGCTCTGAATTTGGGGAGAAACTTTCTTGTTAAAATGTTTTGTTAATGGAAGTGATAATGTATTATGTTGGAAGTTGTTGTGGTTAGGGAAAATGGTGGTTGTGTTGTAATGGAGAAATTTATAACCTAAGTGAGGGAAGGGGATTGAATATATATGATTTGGATTATTTATGAATTATGATGTTGGAAAATATTAGATTTTTAACTGTCTGCCGACTAATTGTCTAGGCCCCGCCTAGGCGCCCTAGGCGCTGGGTCGCCGCCCGACTAGCGCCTAGCGCGTTTTAGAACACTGGAATATTGAAATCGTAAATTAGGACAGCTTATCAGGAGTGGAAGAAAATACATTTATCAGGACAAAAAGACGAACAACTAGTAGTACACAAACCAGAATCCAAACTGTTTTCATAAAACTAAGATTCATTGTATAATAGAAAACAAAAGCAGGTCATAAGGAATTCCAGGCTCCAAACCAATCAAGTAAATGGTTACCTGATGAATTTGTTTCAGACACACACCATCTTCTCCTTGAATTACGGGAACAAGAGAACGAGGAACAACAACTTCAACCGTGGTGCTCGTAATAATAGCTGGTTGGCTTACTCTAAATTTGATAAAATAAATAAAAACAATTACAGGATTAATAATAATGTGAAACCCATGACGGCATCAAATATAAAGCACTTAAAATGCATATACCCTCCGAAACCCGGAACTCTTCGATGAGGGAGTCCAGCAAAATCAGGAAAACCTACTGGGCCACCAACTTCCAATCCCTGCAACCAAGCATAGACAACACGTGTGAATTCATAGCTTCAAGAAAGACCGCATGTTTGCTAATTTTAATCAACAGTATCATTACAAGTACTTGGTTAATTCAACTATCTCAAATACTAATGCATCTCCTAACATTCAACCGCCCAAGAGAAAAATTAGCACCAGAACTTTGGAAACATTTCCATACCTGAGGACCCCATGGTTTTCTTTCAGGCATATGAGGGGGCAAGCCTGATCTATAAGTACGATGCATAAAAAGAGAATGATCATCATGGGGTTGAAATCCGCCATGTGGAGGACCACCAATGGCATCAAACTTGTGAAATGATGGGCCAGAATTAGAATACAATCCTGAAGGTGAGAGTTCCCTCCTTCCCCCATAGGGCGGGAAAGGGGATACTTGATCCGAAAAAGAAGGATTTAAAGGATGATTAATAGAAGGAAATGCGTCACGGAAAAAATGATTCCGCAACCTAGTTGTTATCTGCAAAAGAGCCTCTTGAACTGCTTCAAATTCTCCATTAATCTATCAGCACAGAAACCACATAGCCGACAAAAGCAATAAGCACATTAAGTGTCTGAAAAGATCAAGTTGGAACAATTTAAGGAAAACCTAAATGCAAGCAAATGTACCATAAATACTGACATAATAACATACTGAGAAAACAAAAAAAAATGTCCATCCACAACCACCAACCACCTTTTAAAAAAATTAAATAAATAAATGCACGCACCAAAACAACTTCTTCATCCTCTGTAGCACATTTAGGAATCTGATCCTTCCCTAAAATGCGAATAGAAGCCCCAGATAACTTCCTCATCTCAGCAATGATAGAGCCGCCCTTGCCAAGGAGACAGCCAATTTGGTTGGAAGCTACAATAAGCCTTGCCATCACAGGCTGCTCCCTGTTATCAGGTATAGCCCTAACTATCCGTGTCTGCACACGAAGAACTGCATCTTGTGGAGCTGATATTCTATCATCTGGGTGCTGCAACAGTTTTTCTGTTGTAAGTAAGGTATCCTCGGCCTAATATAATAACTTTGATGATCGTACCAAACTAAAACCAAAAATTATATCAGTTCTAAGCAAGTTTAAAAAAGTTAAATCTTACTGCTGGACCGGATACGATAATGAGGCGGTCCACCGTACCAGAAACAGCTTCCATAACTTTGATATCACATCCTGTCTCTTGCTTAAGTGTCCTTATTATTGCTCCTCCCTTTCCAATGACACCTCCTACTCTCTCATCATGACACAAAAGACGGAATGTCAGAACTTCCTGAGAGGGCTTCAGTCGGCCAAGGGCACCACTTTCATGAAATTTAGGAATTGAAGAGGGAATAGCTGAATTAGTATCAGCAAAATCATGATGTCCAACAGCATAAGGTGCTCCTTGAGAGCTAAAAGAATGGTTTGGCGGCGGCTGCAATTGTCCTGTTGGGTTGGCAGGGATAGATTCATGATCCCCAGGTGAATAATCCAAAAGTTGATGAGAAATTGATTTAAGAGCATTCCTTACTGTATCAACCTCGCCTGTGATCTGCAGCATAAAATGGCACAATATGATAAATCATAATTTATAAAGAGAATGAACCTTTTTTTGGAGATAAAATAGTATGAACTTATCAACTGAAAAATATGTTCTTGACCATTTATTAAAATTGAAAACTAGGGAGTTCCAACAACCATTGGAATTATTTGAGAAGTAGGCACTAGAATAGCACTCAAACAAGGCACTAGAATCGAAAACGTCAAGTTCAAACAAAGAAGATGACTGTCTGAGTGAACAAAAAAAGTACCAAATCATATTGATGTTCATGGTTAGAATTGATAATGATAAAGCAAACAGTGTGTTATATCAGTCACCTGAACAACTTCATCGGAGGCCAAAACACACATAGGAAGTTTATCTCTAGGAAGAAACCGAATCTCCGCCCCACATTCAGCTGACATTTGCTTGATTACGCAGCCACCCTTTCCCAAAATGCAGCCAACTTGGCTGGAAAGTACAAGTAACCTAAAAATACACTTTGATGACTTACTATTTTCCTCATCAGCTACCCTTGTTTCTGGATCCGCTTGAATAATTCTTTCAAAAACAAGTAACAAAGCCTTCTGCAACTTTGAAATTTCTCTTTCAGACTTTAAACCATCCGCAAGAACAGATTCCTTGTCTACATCATTCCCACTATATTCCTTCTTATTATCACTCTCATCTGCCACATTGACCTCTTCATCACCATTATTCACATTCCGCTCAACACTCGCTTCAGGATTATTATAAGCTTCCTTGTTATCCTCAGAATCTTCAATGACAACTAATCTCTCATCAGAACCGGAAACAGTCTCCTCGACTTTGATTGTCACCCCAGTTTCTTGAGAAATTTGTGACATGATTTCGCCATCTTTCCCAGTAACGCCATCTATTTTGGAAACCGGACAGAGCACACGGAATATAACACGAGTAGGAGAGGGCTTTGAAGGGAAATTCTCCGAACAATCACCTACCAACCTTTGCAATTTCCCTTTCCCATTTGGTTCCGTATGGTTGTCATCATGCGGTCTTTTAGAGGGTGGCAAAGGCAAAGACATGTTCACAGGTCTGAAAGAAGCATGAAGAAGGTCAAATTAAACAATTTGAAACCCCAATACTACAAAGTCTAAAACTGAGTGGCATTTCGATTTACAAAGCAACCCAAATGCAGCATGTAATTCTTTTCTTTTTAAAATATAATGAACTAAACAACAAGAATTTGCAAAGTAAACACTAGGGAACAAGTATTTAGGTCACCAAACGCAACATTGGTGTCAACATTTTGAAAAAAGTAAAACCAAATACACATAATGATATATAATACCTGAGAAACTTACAAAGTAATAACAATAACAATCCCAATTATTTCCCCAACTTTGCGGACGAATTTCTGGTCTTCTTCAGTGGATGTGAACGACTCGAAATATCGTAATGACTGTTCACTACGAACTGTCCTCTGCCTCGCTCGACCCAAAAGTATCTTTTGGGTTTTATATACAGACCGGCTCTGATGGTTTTCGGATTTTTTACGGGTCGGGTTCGGGTCTGTTCGGGTGGGTTTTTGCGCGTACAATAAATTTTTTTTCAATGGTAAATGGGCGGGGCCTATTTACACCAAAACTCAAAAGCAATATTCGTTTCTCAACTAGATGTATTGAATTGAGATTTTAAAAGATTTTTTAAAGTTAAATAAATCTTGTGGTATTCAATTAAGATTTTTAAATAATCTAAAAAGTTTTGTGGTATTTCATTAAGACTTTTAGGACTTTTTAAATAGGGTGTCCAAATCCAGTGGTATTCAATCAAGACTTTAAACAAATAATAAAAAGTCTTATGGTATTAAAAAACTTGTTGATTTTGAAGGATTTTTTTATATGTGGGATTGTGTGAGACTTTTTAGTAGAAAATATAAATATCAAATCCTATAAAAAATCCCACCCTAACTCATCAGACTTTTGACAGGAGATTTTTTTGAGGCTAGAGAAGAGAAGAAAAACAGACTTGTGAATAATGTACTTTTGTGTTCCAAATTTTTTTTTTTTTATGTGTGGATCGATTTTAATTTGTGAATGAAAAATAGATAGTTTGATGATCTAGATTTATTCCTGAAATATTTGATTGTTGTGTCCTTTTCGTTGTTGCTGTGTCCTTTATTGAATCTCAAAGTAATCTCACTGTGAATCCGATTTTAAAGATTAGAAACTTCAATTTGATTTTTCAACCTTAAAAAAATTGTTGTTTTTGTGAAGTACTTACTCTCTTAACCCACCATAATCTGTTAACCCACCATAATCTGTAAAATGGCTTTAGAAGTAGTATTCACATATCAATTTCATAATAAAATAATTAATGATGTGAACGAATTAAAAGCTTTTAATCTCAGGCTGAAAGCCATTTTGAAATGAATTAAAAGCCATTTTGAACGAATATATACCAAACCTATATATTTTAATCATGTTAGGATTTGTTGAACTATTTTTTTATCATTCCCCTTTAGGTTTTACTTTGATTGAATTAATTCAGTTATAATTTGGTTGAACTATTGTTATTATAATTTTTTTGTTTAAGAAATTTGAATATTAGCTTTTACTTTGATGAATATTTGATGTGCACATGATGATTTATTGGTATCAATTTATCAAAAAAAAAAAAATTAACTTATCAATTTATTTTTAGTTTTGATATTCCACTTCCTATAGATTGTGTTGGGATGAATTTTATCATCAAATTCCGTTTGCTTTATCAATCTTAATTATATGTTCCTATACCCTTTGAGCTAAATGCATCATTTGAAAAAAAATATATATTGTTTGTTAACATCCAATAAATTTTCTTAATTTATTGTTTTGCAGCCTTAATGATGAAGAATTTTATGAAGCCATTTACTGTTCAATGATGGAAATTTATTCAATAATGCATGTGTTAAATCAGTTTTTGTTTATGATGCGTGGTGAACATATTGAACGTCCATTAACTCGACGTCGAATTACTATCATTGGATATGACTATTTCATATGGTTCTATTTCATATGATTCTATTTTCTGTTATTGTTGATGCAAATGTCCACAGCTTGAACCAATTGACTTTCATTAGTTTTTTTTTATTTATGGTTCCATTCCATATAATATCTATTTAAAAAAAAAAGAAAAAAAAATCTATATGTAGTCCTTTCAAATCTTACAAATTCTTATGATATAAATCTTTTAAAATCTTATAAGTAAAAAATCTTTATTAAAAAAATGTCATAAAATCTTATAAGTCATTACATTCTTTAAATGTCTTTTAAAATCTACTGGACTTATTTATCGATAAATAGTCTTTTAAAATCTCAATTGAATACACCACACTCGAGTAAATTTTTCAATAAATTCCAGACATTTCATTGGAAGTGATATGTTTTTTTTTTTTTTTTTTGAAAAATTAGTAATTCCATTGTCAAATCATCTAAATTGAATTTAAACGAAGTAAATAAAATCTTCGGTTGCCTCAGACTGCTTGTACCTAGGATCTAAAAATTAAATCTTTGACTATTTACCACTAAGTCGCATGATATGTTATTCATTATTAGATTATATAATAATTGTGAGTTAAAAAAAGGGTAAGTGAGTGAGTCATACATTTAAGAACAAATTCAAGGTGTCGTCATTGTAGATTTGTTGATAAGGGTGGCAAAAAAGCCTGAGCCCGGCCCGGTCCGTCCGGGTTTTGGCCCGGCCCGGGATGAAAAAGGTCCGGGCTTAAAATAAATAATTATATATTTTTATTTATATAATACATATTTATATAATAAATTTTTTATATTAAAAAAATCGAGCCCGAACCAATCCGACCTGATGACAGCCCAAACTCAATTTTTCCTGAATTTGGGCCTAAATAAGCCCGGCCCGAACCCGGCACGTTGCCCCCGTTATTTGTTGATGGATTATTTAGTGATTGTGGTGCTTTTTCAAAGTGATAAATGGAGAATCGTGTTAATGTTGAAATTTGTGACACGTGGGAAGTTACTGGTAAAACGTCAGTAGGGAATAATGTATTTATAATGTATTATTTGTTTTAAGACAAATACAGATTTTCATACAGTTCAAATAATGTTTGTTGAATTTAATGAAATATTGATTGATGAGCTTTAGAAAGAATGTTCCAAAATATACTTGTGTTCAAAGGTTCAGAACCTTTAATTATACCATAAATTCATCTTTTATAGTTTTTGAGATTGCATGTAAATTATGGAGTTGGTTGATATGTTGATCATTGACACATAAGTATTTTTTTTATGACAAATATCCTGTTAGTTTAATATCAGATTACATGCAAATGAGTGGATTATCATGCATCAGAATGAACTTAATGCCACTTAACCTCTCTAGTCTTCTAAGTTGTCCTTTAATGGGACCGAGACTGAAATAATGTGTAACCTTAATACATACTTGACATGTGTCCATGTATAGTCTATATATTATAATTTTCGCAATTCTAATATGAAACTTGCAAGAGAACAATGATGTAACTAAAAAAATGGTTCATTCGGGACATATTTAAATAGTAATATATAACATCACAACTTAATATTCATTAATAATTCATCTACTTATTACAATTGTCATTTACAAAATTTCATGTGTTAATAATGATGTAAGATAATCTCATTGTCCAATACAATCAATTATATCTTTTTTCAATATATACATCTAAGTTGTCATTCAACATACATTTATATCTCATTCGATTTCGTTGTCAATTCTTCATATAATTCATAATTAAAAAAAAAACCTCTCTCAATAGTGATAGTGGAACATGCAAAATAAGAAAGTAATAAACATTTTAATAATAAGTTGACATTTATTATTTATTTTAATAAGATTAAAGGCGGTAAAAGTGAAGAGAATCCATACCTTCAAAGTCTTGGGCTTGACAATTCAGAGTCTAGTAGAAATTGAGCTTTTACTCTGAAGTCCAATGAAGTATACCTGCATAAGTGTATGTGTTTTATGATTAGAATCTTCCTTTTTTTTTCTTATGATTACAATTAATTGCTAAATGTTTATTTAAGTTTAGAATGTTTTTCTTCTAGAAGCATTCTTTCTCTTCGATATCTTATTGGTTTATATAACATTGTGCGTGTGGAGATTTAAACCTCTGATTGATATTTGTCCATTATTGAACTACTCTTGATTGCATATGATACACTTGTTGGGGCGGATGTGAAACCCCAAGGGTCAGATCGGTGCCCCGAGTACTGAAAGTGGGTCTAACCCGTAGATATCTAGCATGAGTGTATTTTAAAAATATTTTAATGAAATACCATATTTCATTACGAGTGTTTAGGGAAAAAAATGGGTCCGGAAAAATCAAAACGAGAGAAAACCGGAAAGATACACATCGCCCGGGCCGCGCAAGCAACTTGCAACATGCAGCGCATGCAGACTGCGCCGAAGAAGCAAGCCAACAAACTATTTTAATTTTTTTTTAAAATTTTTAAAACCTTAAACACAAATTAAAATCACCCAAAATAATTTTAATTTCAAAACCAACAACTGTTAGTGATTCTAGGTCTCCAAGATCGAATTAAACAAGCATGAACATGTGTGAATACAACGACGGAAGTTGCGGAATACTTACATCGAGCGGTTGAGCGACGAAGGAGGCAACAAAAATGAAATCTGCTCATTGGTTTCTACTCGGCAGTGGCTGCTGTTCTGCTCACTGGTTTGTGCGGCAGTGGGCTGCATTTTGCTCGTCATTTTCGGCTATTGGAGGTCCTTGAACAAGCTCCAAGCTTCGTCAAATGTTTCCCGGCTCATGGGTGGACTTCCCTATCACCTTCGTATTGATCCCGAAGTATGCTAGCACTCTTGTTCTTGCCACAAAAATGCACTGCTTCCCCTTCACTGCTCACGTTTTTTCTGTTAAAAAAAACAGTGAAGAACAGACCCTTGGGCGTGTAGATGAGAGGAAGAAGAGAGAAGAGTTTTGGCTCCAAAAATGAAAATGAGAGAGATCGATTTTGGTTGAGGGATTTTGTGTATCTAATACACAAATCTGATTTCCAAAATTAATTAATTGATTTTTGCTTTTTCCAAAAAAGTCAAGTCAATTAATTCCAACCACCAACATCAATCAATCAATCCATCAATCAATCAAATCAAGTGACAAGTTGTCACATCACTCAAAGTGACTAATGATTTGACGCTTGATGCGACGCTAGATGCGACTAGCGATTTGACGCTTGATTTGACTTGCGTGCCGCACTCGAATTCGAAATGCGAATGCGCTCGCAAATAATCTCGGGCTCGGGTTCACTAATTCCAAATTAATGAATTTTCCGTTGCGTCATAATTAAACGATTACGCCTACCGAAATCACTATTTACGTTGCTAACGAATTAATTCTAAATTAACTCGTTTGCCCGAATTAAAATCTAATTTTAATTCCGCGTCGAAATCCAATTTCGTTTAATATATCTAATATATTAATTAATCGATTAATTCCAAATTAATCGTTATCTCTCTTAAATGATATTTTATCCCAGATAAAATATCTCCGTAATTAATCCCAGATTAATTTTCTCTCTCATCTTATTAATCCCAGATTAATTAAAGTGCAAGTCATACGTCATCGGTGAATCTTTGGGAAGCGACCCATGAGATCCCCGGATATGTTGGCAGTAAATTCGGTCGTCGGACTATCCGAACACGTAAGTACCTCGTACTACGTTTATACCGATTTACAAGACAAGGTTGGCTTCTAGCAAAGCGCCATGCCTTCCCAATTCTCCGGAAATATCCTTACAGGAATAAAGGATCTATATCAGGCGTAGTATACGTAGTATTACGTATTTCTGTCCAGTATCAGATGATCACATGCGAGGCCTGGGGCTGGTACAGTGTCTGCCCCGTACGAAGCATATATCGGATTACGAGCAACTAGTCTCTTTAAAATCGGATAATCATGACCAAGTCATATTATCCCGACGGTTGCAACCTTATATAGAGAACCAGTTCTGTATCCCTGCGCGATCATCAACTCCATATGACTGGAGTGACACTTCCGTCTTGACATCACACCCAACACACTACGATTCTCGATATACCCAGAATTGGCGTACACAGAAACCGGTTAAAGCCCTGGACGACCTCAACCAAAGTATATTGATTGTCGTATGTATTAGCGGTGCAAGTCTCAGGTTAAGACCAAATACACCTACCCTGATTGCAGACTCCCATAGACACATAGTCATACTACCAATGGGATTCCGCGGGGTCTATCCAGAGCGAAGCTGTTTCCCGTACCATCGGTGAAACACAACCTCCTATTACACTTGCATGAGTATCCTATACCCAAATATATGAGAACTATATTGTCGTGCCCTTACAACGCGCACAAGTGTAATACTAGTCTTTTACGCATTTATCGATGTCCAATCTCGATAATGCTCTGACTAGGGATGTTTAATGATTTATCCTTCGTGGATTGATACTGTCTCATATCATTCTCAATCCAGGAACAAATCACAGGGACCTCCTATCATTTATATATCTAGGTGATCTAATCACAAATGATAAGAGTGCAATATCCTTTGTCACATAGTTAATTTGTACAACAACACCGTGATCTGTACAAATAGTGACGCTATGGGTCATAATTGTCCAACAATCTCCCACTTGGCCTATAGCTAGTCACTCGAGTGCTTGACACCCGAACTATGTACGGTTGGCTCAAATTGCTGAGAAAACGCTTTCGTCAGCGGATTTTCATGATTATCATCTGATGTGATTTATTCGATCATCACATCGCCACGATGTCTGATCCGAACGAATCAGATGAATAGTCGAAGTATGTATCTGGATCGTTGATGAGACCATTAATTCTTTAGCCTGTGCTCGAGCCTAGCTCAACTGCTAACAGAACTATATCTAATCTAATTAGATTTGTTATCGACCCAGAAGGCTTCTATTGCCGCTTCAGCTGCAGCAATAACCCGCATTTGTTGTTTATTCGGTAACAATATCTTGCTTGGAAGATTTCCAGCTCACTGTACCGTTATTCAAACTGTATAGTACCGTTTGTGACTTATAGTCGTCTTTATCGGTTAGGAAACTTGCTACAGTGATCCCAGTCACTTCAAGTTCTTCTTCTCCACAGATTAAGACAACATCCTTAGATCTCTAAGATACTAACAGATGTTCTTAACTTCAATCCAGTGACTATCACTTGGATTGGCCTGATTGTGAATCCATATGCTCAAAGCGTATGAGACACCAGGTAGCGTACATTTTTCAATGTATGATTCCACGGAGAGTTTTCGAAAGTCAAGCTTTCGCCGATAGTTATTTTATGGGAATATCATTTCCAAGAAATGATGTATTATCATTATTTATAGGACATCGATTGGCAGTGCGTTCCCACTAACCCTCTTATATACACAAGAATCATTTCGTTTTGAATTAAATCATAAACTATTATGATTACATCAAAACGATAATTCCAAGAACCTAATGCTTGCTTCAATCCAAACATGGATCGAATAACCTGCAAACCTTGTTTGCTAGTTTTGGTACTACAAAACCGACATGATGTTGTAAACATCCTCCAAAAGGTTTCCGTTAAGGAAAATGGTTTTGCCGTTCTGCTGCTATATTTCATAAATGAAACATGCAGCAACAACAAGCATTATCAAATGGATTTATCGTGGCAACAGGTAAAATGTTTCGTCGTAATCAACACAGTGTTGATAACTCTACCTTTTCGCTACAAGCCTAGCTTAGTACGTTGGTATGTTGCCTTCCATGTATGTCTTCCTTGAAGACTTATATAGTACCAATAGGCACAATGCCTTGCGGTACATCAACTAGTGTCCAAACATAGTTGGTATACATGGAATCCATTTCGGACTCATGACACTTTGTCATAATTAGGAAGTCGATACCTTGTATCACTTCCTCATACGTAGTCAATTGGTATACCTCAATAAGATTGACATCTTTATGAGGTGAGGTCAGAATCCCATACCTTAGGTTGTTTTCTGACTCTCTCCGACATACGCGGTTCTTGTGTATTCGAAGATTATGGTATAGTTTCATCCTTGATGAACCATTTGTGTTCCATTAGGACACGGTGCCTTGAATAGTATTACTCCGATTTTCATAGAGTTTTACTATCCTCCCACTTACCACTGCATATCGGTATTCCTCTTAGGAAAATCGCATGGTGAGCAACAATTACATTGTTCTCATGTGAGTTGTATAAGTACTATACTTATGTATCCCTAGGATAACCTACAATTGGCACTTATCCAATTTGGGTTTTAGTTTGGTATCATCCAAACATATGTCTAGCATTCCCAAATATCAGGAATGTGAAACCCGGTTTCTTTCCCGTTCATATCTAATATGATATCTGTCAAACATATTTTAATGGAACCTTATTCAAAATAAGTTCTTGCACTGTTTAAAGCTTATCCGTTGAAGGAAATGGTAGCTCAGAGCGACTCATGATTAACCTTATCATGTCCAACAAAATTCGGTTACTCAGTTCGAACACACCGTCACTTTGACGTGTTCCGGGAGGAGTCCTCATTTGAAAGAATACTATACTCTTTCAAGTATATTAGAAACTTATTGCTTAAGTATTTTCCATTACGGTCCTACCGTGACAGTTTAATACTTTAGCCGATCTGTTTGTGTATTTCGTGTCGAAATTGAAAGTTTCCAATTTGTGATCTTCAAAAGAAACACATAACCATTACGCGATGCCACATCCGTATAGGTAACGAAATATTCATATCCACCTCTAGCCTAGACTGCTAACAGGTCGGTGGCATTTACACTTTTACCAAGTAAAGGTGTTTTAGGCACTTTGCCCAATAAACTATATTCGTAGACTTTATTTGATTGGAATCAAATCAGTCCAGGTACCCGCTCTTCAAAAGTGCGGATATACGATTCTTTTTTAATTGTGTCCCAGACAACAATGCCACAATTGGTTTCTTCTGATCAAATCAGTTTGAGCTATTTGTTTGTCATTATATACGTTTGAGATTTTATTTATATTCTAAATATAAATACTGTTATTCACAGCTAATGTGTTTATCTCAATATAATCTTTATCTAATAAAACACTTTAGTGTTCTAGAATATAAATGTTCACCCTCAGCGAGTTAAACACTGATATAGAGATAATGTATCTAGTCAAACCAGTTACATTATAACAGTTTCCTAATCCTACTCATAGCAGATTCTGAACATCAGTATATATTTATGTATCACACTAAGTATTTAAAATCTAATTTTAATACTAGTTATGAACATAATAATGACAATCATATTTGAAGTCAGAGCCTTGCTCGTTCTTCAATTCCTTCTTGGGATGTGTCTTTTATCTTCCCAGAAGATTATAATGATTTTTGCCTTTGCCCCTTTTTAATATTCCAGAAGCCTTTGGCCAAGCCTCGGGTTTCTAGAATATCGAAGTAAGGTGCGCCTTGCGCTACTTGCCTAATTGCAAAGTTTGATTTTGTCTCCTTGAGAATAGTCATTTAACTCTCCAAGAGTTTCCAGTTGCAATTTTAATAGATTAAGCACTAAAGTTATCATCACATAAATCTTCCAAAGATTATGCTATACTATTTGCTTAACTCCGTGCTTAGGCCTAATATTTTATCAAATAAAGTAACTTATTAGTTTCCAGGACCATCCTGAAAATTTATTCCCAATTTGAAAATTAAACCATTTAAATACATTTTCCTTAGGATTATGTTTTAAGTGTCAATCTTTCAATTTTATCTTGATTTTAATAGTCCAACTATTTAATCAACGATTTGTGGTACTATATATTATAATGATTATTATAGTCCAACTATACAATCAAATATAATTTAAATCAATTAACCTCAATTATATTGATTACTATAGTCAACTATAAAATCAACTATTAATTGAAATTAATTAATTCAAATTTATTGATTACTATAATCCAATTATATAATCAACTATAATACAGTCCAACTGTTTATTAAAACAACAATTAAATATTAGTCCAACTAACATTTAATTTATATGACGAATGTTATTTGTTTGAGCGCGTATGGCGAGTAATTGAACGAATATTGCAAATTCAATTCTTTCCTCCCACTATTTTTCGGCGAGCCTCTAACCCTCTGTCGAGTACTCGGGAAACCGTGTTTCCTAGCGGGCTAGGATCCCGTTAAATATCACACAATCTTGACTTTGGCCAACAAATGTATGATAATTAACTAGGTAGATCTCTAAGATCAATTGGATCCAATCCAATTCCTAGATCCAGTAGGCGGACATCCAAGTCCTAAATATATATCTTATATATGCCAATACATCCAATGTATTACCTAACCTTTTTCCTCTGAATCAACTAAGCCTTGGCTTTGGCACAATAAACTTAATGATCTCAGTCAAGCGCGACCCATTGACCATGGAAAGCTTCGTAATCAATGTCGATGGACAAGAAGTGGTCTTGACTTTGGCCAACAAACCACAACTTGGACAAGACAGTGACATGTAACAAAGCTCTCGTGATTCAAACACATCTTCGACAGACAAAGGCCTTGACTTTGGCCAACAAGCCAATGCCGTCTTAGATCTTGAGCAAGAATCACTCAATGGAAGGAAAGACGCTTAATATTATTTGAGGGTTTTTCGCGTGCAAATTGGCAACCAATTTATTATCTTTGTTAAGGTCTCATCATCATACACCCTTAAACATGCATTCTAAACACATAATAAAGCGCATATGAAAAATAATAATGATATGCGGATGGATATTTTACACAATGATCCTAGATCAAATCTCTCAATTTCTCTCTCCCGCTAGCACAAATATTTCTTCTACCTGTTACATTACACTTCTAAAGAAACCTCATTTACATTGAGGGGAATAGGTGAGAAGAGAATACAAAGAATAAGGAGGTGATAAGGCTGGACACGCAGGTCCAATTAATAAATCAAATTTATTACAACAATTTCTAAAATTGCCTCACCCATCTAATATCCATCCGATATACATTATTCATGCATCGCAACCATGTATTCACACAAGCATGTTATCAATCAATCTAATCCAATTAATTAATCTGATAATTAGTGATCATCCAATGTTCAAACAACGATTTGATTTTGTTCGAGTCAAACTCGTTTTTGCGAATAAGTACTCAAAGTACGAATTCTTGAATTAAATTAAACTACAACATTAAATCCAATTTAATATGTATTTAATACTAATTCACTATTTAATTCCAAATTAAATACTACACTTTATTAATAAACCCTTTACGATTTAAATTTCAAATTTAATCGCAACGGGTCTCAAAGCCCGATTAATATCCAATATTAATTAATTAAAGTCCAATGGGCTTTTTATTAATTTCTTAAGGCGTTGACTTTTGGTCAACTCGGGTCAAACCCAATAACCAAAGTCCAATCCGGGAGTTACCCCATAAGCCCAGAAATCAATTTAGGCCCAATTAAACTTTAAAGGTCCATTAAGTCGCATTTGGGCTTTATGGAGGCGGTTTTGGGCCCAATTGGATCCAATCCATTTGGCCTAAACCTAACTTGGTACAACCAAGCCCAATTAGCCCAATTAAAACACAACAAGCCCAAATCCAATTTAAGGCCCAATTAACTAAATTACTAAAATCCAATTTTACAATTTAATTAATCAAAGTGCATTAACATAATTAATCACCCAAGTCATTATTTCCAAAACACAAATTAGGCTCATTAATCATGCGCATCATTATTAAATTATGTCCAACACAATTTAACATAAATCAAACCCATTTACATGCTCACTTTGTGTCTCGGCAATAGGGTTTATTTGTCAAATTGCAAATCCAATCCAATTGAATCCAATTAAACATTACATCAATATACCCAACATGATTCTAACTCATCTAATGAATCAAAAAATTAAATTTCCAAGACATCAAATTTAGGGCACCATTCGGCCAACACCAAAAATTGGGCAAATTTGTTCCAAACAATTTTTAATCAAATTGATCCAATCAATCATCAATTAAAACACATTCAAGCATACTTAATCATCCAATTTCATAATTGCATGCTCAAATTCATTTTACCCAATTTCATGCTTTGTAACATACTCGGCAATTTGGGGATTTTACGTCCGATTCGAATTCAATCCAATTAATTCCACAATCGAAGTTAAATTATATTCCCGAATGATTTCCAATACATCCAATGAATCAAAAATCAAAAATAAAAAATCCCAAGACATAATAGCATTATCAAATTCGGCCAAGGTAATAATTTGGGGAAAAAATGATCCAATCATAATTTCTTGAAATTGATCCAATCAATCTTCAATTCAAAATCAATTAAGCATACAAAATCATCCAATTTCATTTAAATATGCTCAAAATCAATTTACCCAAATTTTAACCTTAAACTTTTTTCATGTTTTTCCTTACTCAAGATACCATTGTTAGTGATTTTAGGTCTCCAAGATCGAATTAAACAAGCATGAACATGTGTGAATACAACGACGGAAGTTGCGGAATACTTACATCGAGCGGTTGAGCGACGAAGGAGGCAACAAAAACGAAATCTGCTCACTGGTTTCTACTCGGCAGTGGCTGCTGTTCTGCTCACTGGTTTGTGCGGCAGTGGGCTGCATTTTGCTCCTCATTTCGGCCATTGGAGGTCCTTGAACAAGCTCCAAGCTTCGTCAAATGTTTCCCGGCTCATAGGTGGACTTCCCTATCACCTTCACATTGATCCCAGAGTGTGCTAGCACTCTTGTTCTTGCCACAAAAACGCACTGCTTCCCCTTCACTGCTCACGTTTTTTCTGTTCAAAAAACCAGTGAAGAACAGCCCCTTGGGCGTGTATATGAGAGGAATAAGAGAGAAGAGTTTTGGCTCCAAAAATGAAAAGGAGAGAGATCGATTTTGGTTGAGGGATTTTGTGTATCTAATACACAAATCTAATTTCCAAAATTAATTAATTGATTTTTGCTTTTTCCAAAAAAGTCAAGTCAATTAATTCCAACCACCAACATCAATCAATCAATCCATCAATCAATCAAATCAAGTGACAAGTTGTCACATCACTCAAAGTGATTAATGATTTGACGCTTGATGCGACGCTAGATGCGACTAGCGATTTGACGCTTGATTTGACTTGCGTGCCGCACTCGAATTCGAAATGCGAATGCGCTAGCAAATAATCTCGGGCTCGGGTTCGCTAATTCCAAATTAACGAATTTTTCGTTGCGTCGTAATTAAACGATTACGCCTAGCGAAATCACTATTCACATCGCTAACGAATTAATTCTAAATTAACTCGTTCGCCCGAATTAAAATCTAATTTTAATTCCGCGTCGAAATCCAATTTCGTTTAATAGATCTAATATATTAATTAATCGTTATCTCTCTTTAAATGATATTTTATCCCAGATAAAATATCTCCGTAATTAATCCCAGATTAATTTTCTCTCTCATCTTATTAATCCCAAATTAATTAAAGTGCGAGTCATACATTGATGACCGGAAAATATATCAATATTTACCGCCCCTTTTACTTAATATTTTGTTTAGTTTCTCGGGTTTGATGAACGTTTTGATGTGTTTTAGTTTATTTTGCAGATAAAATAATATCGGGTCTTAATGAAATCATTTAGGATGAAATATGGGTCAAATAATGGCAATTATTGGACTTGATATTTTAATTTTGGAGATTGGAAACTTGAAAGGGCGTTTTGACGAAGTGCAGTTTTGGAAATTCCAATTTTGTGCATCTGTCGTATTTTGGGCATAACTTTTTACTCAGATATCGGATTGAGCTGAGTCAAGTTCCAGATTAAAGAAAACTCAAAGATCTACAACTTTGAAAGAGAAAATATTTTCGAATTCTGATGATTTCATGACCGAAATTGATGAACCATCCAGAAGTGTGTGGAGTGTAATTATTAAAAGTCATTATCAATCATTTTCAAAGCAAAATATTAATTAATTAATAATTAATAAAAATTATCAAATCAATACCAAACAAGATAAGCAATTAGTGGAGCAATTATGGATTTGGTGGACTAATTAGTGGAGAAATTAATAATGGATTTGGTGGAGAAATTGATTGATGATTTAGTGTTCCAGGTTAATAAATCAATATATTACCCAACTTTAAGATAACCACTTCATCTTTAAAATGATATTGGAAGAAATCACAACCCTAGATAGTTTTTAATATTAAATTTTCTTAAAATCTACTTTCGAATAATGTTATTTACTTGTTTTTAAATTTAGAATCGTCACCATTTCAAATCAATCAAACAACCTGTTAGATACTAGTAATCATTTGACCTCATAAAATTAATAGATTAGATATTAAGTCCTTGTGGGATCGATATTTTTATACTACTTGAACGATACGTGCGCTTGCGTTATACGTGTGTGTTTACGCTGGTCAAGTTTTTGGCGCCGTTGCCGGGGACTTATTTATCTTTTACTATTAGTTTAGGGGTTAGATACGTTACTTGTATCTAATTTCTTTGTACTTATTGTTTTTGTTTTCTTGTGTTTCAGGTTCTCATAAACTTGATGAGACGAACCAGAAGCTTTGAACTCCGACCGCTTGATCCTGAGATTGAAAGAACCATCAGACAGTTGAGAAGGGAAAGGCGAGAAGGCCAAGAAGCTTTAGTCAACATGGAACCTGAACCTTTGAACGTTGCACCACCAATTCCCATTAGAGACAGAACAATTCCGGTGGTTGATAGACTCATTTCCTGTATTGTACTTCCTCCCTTACCAGCAAATGCGTGTGACATCAAAACATGCATTCAGATGATTCAGCAGTCAGTTCAGTTCGGGGGGAATGCAACTGAAGATCCTAATTCCCACATCAGCAACTTCCTGGAAGTTTGCGGCATTTTTAACTACAACAGAGCATCAGAAGAAGCAATGAGACTGCGAGTTTTTCCATATTCCCTGAAGGACAGAGCTAAAGCTTGGCTACATTCACTACCAGCAGGTTCCATCACAACATGGAACACTTTAGCCACCAAATTTATTGCAAAGTACTTTCCACCAGCCAGAACCGGAAAATTGAGGAATGACATCACATCCTTTGTACAACAAGATTCAGAATCCCTTTGCGAAGCTTGAGAAAGGTACAAAGATTTACTCCGGAAATGTCCTCACCATGAGAT